>PVIH01003074.1:0-45019 GCA_004025045.1 Sigmodon hispidus
TGGTCAGGGTTCGAATCCGCCCCTCAGAGACCCCTGCAGTTAGTTTGCTCAGTTCACTCAGTTCAGGGTCGCAGTAGGGCTCCTAGTAGATTCCCTGAGCAGCAGGAGCTGCGGGTGTGGCCAGGTGCAGAGTTCAGCTGCCCCTGCTCCAGAGTGCGCTGGGACGCCGCAGAGAGCACAGGTCCCGGTGGCGGAACCCGAAGACTGTATTCTTAACTGCTGAGCTGTCTCTCCAGCCCCCTGTTGGTTGTTTTTTTTTCTAAAGATCAAACCTGGAGCCTCAGATATGCTTGGTAGGCTTCCTTAAGCTATACCCTCATTTTTCTAGCCTCAACTACTAGAAAAGAGGTTTAGTTTTTTAAAGGTCATTAACTGTATAATTGTATTACAAAACATTATAATATAAAAAGAGTGAAACAATTTTAAATTTTAATTTGAGTTTCAGGATATAGAAGTGTAAATCACATTTCCCATGCAGTTTCTTCCTTTATCATGCCTACTTATGCTTCCCATGGTGTAAAAGGCACTTTGAGGGAAAGACATCCTTAAGTTTTGTGCTTCAGTGATCATATAAGTTTATCAAATATAAAATGAAGTTTATGTTTGATGTAAAAACATTCTCAACTCAGTGTTTATGCATAAGGCCCAATATCGCCTCACCCCTCAAATTCTAAAAATGTTAATGATAGTAATTATCATTATAAGCTGTATGAGCAAAAAGGTTTTAACTTGTTTTTCTCAAATTATTATAATATAAAAGTCAAGAACTTGATAAACAAGCATATTAATAAACTATTCATTTGTATAAAAATCTGATTAAGGGAGAATATTCCCTCAAAAACAAACATGTAATCAAAGTTTCAATTCAGGGCCAGTAAGATAGCTCAGCAGATAAAGACACTTGCCACCAAGCCTGAGAACTAAGGTTTGATTGATTTCAGGGTAGAAGGAGAGAACAATTTCTGCAAGTTGTCCTCCAACCACACACATGAAAACAAAATTAAAGTTTTTCACATTTTATTTCGTATAGGTGTATATGAGAGAGCACATGAATGCTCTGTTGCTCACATTTCACAGCATGAAAATGGAGGGCAGGCTGTCAACCTTAGCATCAGTTGCTTTTACCACCTGAGCCACCAGGCTCAAATTTAAAAAGAAAAAAAAAATAAATTTTAAGTTAGGGTTTTCTTTAAGACCCAAAAGTAAAGGTTGTCAACCCACAATAGCCATCACAAGTTTTTAAATTTGTGATTCTGATTTTCTTAGAAGCCTCCAAAAGTCAAGTGCTTTGTAGTTTTATAAATTGATAACTTGGCCAAGTTAGTGCACATCTATAATTCTATTGCTTAAAAGGCTGTAGCAGGAAGTGCTCAGGTTTGAGATTGGGCTGAGTTCTGAAAAAGGGAAATACAATCAATAACTTGTTCTTTCTGGAAAGTGCTTTGTAAATGTAACTCAGAACTTTGCAATGTTTTATATACAGTAGTTGGTTCTCTTTAGAAGTTCTGTGTTGCTATGACTTAGGAAAACCTTGTACTGGTTTTAAGTATTTGTTGTGGGGTCCAAAAGAAAGAAACTGGGGACAAATGACTAACTGTGGTGTCCATTAGCATACCAAAAAACTTGCTGGCCTCCAGACTCTCAACATTCAAAGTACCTGTTAAGAGTTTATGTTGGAGCCGGAGAGGTGGCTCAGAGGTTAAGAGCACTGGCAGCTCTTCCAGAAGTTATTGAGTTCTGTTCCAAGCAACTACATAGTGGCTCACAGTCATCTGTAATGAAATCTGGTGCTCTCTTCTGGGTGTGCAGGCAGAACACTGTATACATAACAAATAAATAAAATTTTCAAAAGATGCAAAACACAAAAAAAGAGTCCATGCTGTCCAGCATCCTGGCTTCTCTCAGCATTTCATTCCTATATAACCATGCTATTTCAGCTGTGCACTCTGTTGCCTTGCTCTTAGACTGCTCTTCTTGGTCCTCATCTCTAGCTCCCCCAGCCACAGGCTGGCATGTTCAGTCTACTTTTTGTCCTTGCTTTGGACTTGTCCAAGTGTCTCTGGCTATACTCTTCCTCATATCTATAATAAAAACCCTCTCCTCAGCCATACATTTGTGTGGTCATGTTCTTACTTCAGACACTTGTTTTCTGTTAAAAACTAAATTCTTTTAATGCATGCTTCCTTATGCCTGATTGCCTAGGTTTCTTTATAGTCAAACTGAAGGATTAAACTTAAATTCAATAAGTAAAGGTTCTGAAAAACTAGCTTATAAATTCTTTATTTATGCAAATTAAAATATGCTAACATTTGCTTTCTCAAACCATTTGTGTTTGGAAGTCGTTCATGTATGGCTAATGTATTACATTTAGAAAGTATGGGTGTGAAGCAACAATATTGAAAAAGAGAAAAATAATATGAAATACTCATATCCTATGGAGCAGCCAAAGGAACTAAAAATCTGTTTGGCAGGAGGGGAGAATGAGATTGATTTATTGTGCTGAAGGACAAAAGTGAAATGAGTAATATCTGAGAGGAAAATAAACTTTAAAAGCTTATCTGCCAACTATGGAGTAGTTACAGTAATAACTCCCTCATAAGGACTTTAGAATTGGTGAAATAGAAAAGAAAATATTGGGCTGGAGAGATGGCTCAGCGGTTAAGAGCACTGACTGTTCTTCTGGAGGACCTGAGTTCAATTCCCAGCAACCACATGACAGCTAACAACTGTCTTTAATTCCAATATCTGATACCCTTACACAGTTATACGTGCAAGCAAAACAGCAATTCACATAAAATAAATATTAAAAAAATTTAAATCTCTTGAAATGAAATGTAACACATCATCTTGAACATCAAAATTCTTGAAATCTCTTTGGGAGCTCATCATTATATAAGAGAAAATGCACCATTGCCATTGATAGGCTAACCTGCACTTACAAAATCATTTTCTAGAAATGTTTAATTGCTGCTTTCATTCTGCATTTCCCAGTCATTTCATGTACTATGAAAAGTCCTACTTAACCTGGAGAAATCTCCTTAGGTATTTATTCAGAAAGGCTACCTTACTTATTAATGCAACTTGTTTTATTCTTTCTTATTATGTCATAATATGATAATATGCTTCTGTATTCTTCTCCTAATAGCCTATTAGTGAAATAAGCTTGAGCCCAGAGTATCTTAGCTCATTTAAAGATCAGTGTTGTAAACAGGGCTTCTAATTCCACATACCATCAGTGAATATTTTAGTTTTGTTACTCACTAGAATACAGTGATAACAGTATTAGTATGGCTACTCAAATAGGCCAGCTTGTTGATCAGCTAGCCAGAAATTGTGTCTGTTTAGTAGAATTTTCAGGCTTTGGTTAAGCAAAACTTAATAGGTCACCAGTATCACAATTTAACTGGAAGATGAGATGAAGAAATGACAAGCATAAAACTTGTGGAGCAGTATTTTGTGTGTGGACTAAGCCTTACAAGGGTTCTTTATTTCTCATAGAGATGGCATAGTAGTGGGATAAAGTTTACAAAGCTAAGAGAATCTGTGATAGTATGTATCTATTTTAATCCTTCAGAGAAGTGTAGCTGAGTAAAATGCATTCCCAGATGATCTTTCTAAAATGTTAAAGCACTTTGGAGATAAGGAATTCCAGTTTTTCTACCACCTTAAGATGAAGGAGTTTTAAAGTATAAATATATTTAAGTAGGCTGGGGTTTTTTATGTCATCCTGATTGACTTCATGGTTTCTCTGTTAAAACAGCTTCAAACTCTTGAGTCAAGCTTGCTTAGGCTAATGAGGTTTTTCATAACAGTGAAACCAGATTTTTTTTTTTTTTTTTGCCTCATTAAAAACCAGTTTTGCAGCAGTAAAGTTTGACTCCTCAACACTCCTTTATGTTCTTTATGCTTTCCCATACTGAATTTTAACCTGCTTCCCTGACCCCAGAATACTAAGACTGGATCTTACCTCACTCAATAGCACTCATGTTTGATCTCGATTTAGAAATCATCTTGTTTCTGGACTTTGTTTTATTTTAGGACCCAGCTGTACAAAATTACTGATGCTCTAATCTTAATCACTCTGCTTATTTTTTGTTTTGTAAACTTTATTATGAAAAAGCTTACTCCACTTATTAACTAAACCTCTTGAATTGATTTTATATCATGGCATATGTTTTCTTTATAGCTGATTATTCCCAAATTATACTTGTTCTAGCTGTCAAGAAAATATATATTTAGTTTAAATTTATTTCTTTATAATTTTCTGATATACCTGGTAATCAGTTTCAATTAGTTTTGTTAGAGTAACTGCTCAAGGTTGAATTCATCTTGTGACAAAACAGCCTAAGATGCTGTTGCTTTAGGACAAAGTTTTAATATTAAGGTTCTAAATAGAGCAGTTAGTTTGTTGTTTGTAATTGCTTAGTAGAGTTTATCCTAAAACTAACCAAGCTCTTAATCTGCAAAATTGTAGGTCATGGAAAGATCTTGTTGAGAATTCTTTTATCTAAAATTACTTTTTGCTGGCTGATGGTGCAAATGCCTTTAATCTGGAGGCAGGGACTCTGGGAATTCAAGGCCAGCCTAGTCTACAGAGCAAATTCTAGGACACCCAGAGAAACCTTGTCTCAAAAAATGAAAACTAGGGGCTGGAAAGATGAATCAGTGGTTAAGAGCACTGGCTGCTCTTCCTAAGATTCTGAGTTCAATTCTCAACAGCTACATGGTGCCTCACAACCATTCGTAATAAGATCTGGTGCCCTCTTCTGGCATGCAGGAAGAACACTGTGTACATAATAAATAAATAAATATTTTAAAAGATGAAAAATAAAATTATTTTTATTTGCATTTCCACTTTCTGTTTCTTTCTTTTAGGACCAGATTTCACTATGTAACATGGGCTGGCCTCTAACTCACGGCATTTCTCCTGCTTCAACCTCCTGCATACAGAATTATTATTGTAATCCTTTTAATATGACTGTTCTGCTTTGATTTCCATGTATGTGAAAGATATATTTTATAAATTGCTATATAGTAATTTTAATAATTCTTTAATGCATAGGGAAATATTGAATATATTTTGTATTTAATACATGGTAGATATTAATACATAATACTCAGATAAATGTTTATCAGAAAGTTTAAAAGGCAAGTCATGGGCTAGAGAGATGTCTCAGCAGTTAAGTACTGGCTACTGCTCTTCCAGAGGTCCTGAGTTCAGTTCCCAGCAACCACATGGTGGCTCACACCCATCTGTAATAAGATCTGGCGCCCTCTTCTGGCCTACAGGCATACATACAGACAGAACACTGTATACATAATAAATCTTTTAAAAGGCTGGACATGAGTTTTGAAATTGTATTAGCATCCATGACCATAGCTTCTTTTCAAATTTATCACTATTTTTGCCTTTAGTTTCTAACTGAAAACTTGAGAATTCTTACAGAAATAATAAAATTAGGTTTTTATAATATTTTCAACTTGTTATTTGTTCCTTTGAGAAAAAAGTTATTCTAAGTCTAATGAAAATTGGAGCTAAAATGAATTAAGTAACCCAGAGAATAATATGTAAATGAAACAACAAATGTCTATTGTGTAGATGATTCTATACATAAGAATCAGTAAATTACTTTCAATGTCACTAGGATGTATTTTATTAGAATAATAATTGAGCATGTGTGAGAAATTTAAGATTTCCCATGAGTAAAGAAGGTCATGAAAATAAGAGGAATGGGCATAATACAACAAAAGCCATTTAGGGGTTGAAGATGTAGCTAAATAGTAGAGTACTTGCTTAATATGTACAAGACCCTGTATTTATTCCCAAGCATGAAAAATATACTCATGTTTGTGAAAAAATACTTTGCTAAAGAATTACTTAGTTGGCTTTGTAACTTTTCCAGGGAATAACAATGTAAACAAATTTAAACTTTTGTATTTTAAACTCCAATGTGGTCTTGGAAATTGGTTGTGTCACTGGTTAGCTGTGAAGCTTAACCAAATTTGAGAAGTTAAACTCTATCATGTCCTGAAATTTTTATAGACCTGGACAAGAACCAACTTCCAAAACCATTAATATTTAATATAATAACATAATATAATAACATGTTTAAAAGCAAAAAGTATGTTAAGCTTGATGGTACACAGGAATTCAGTGTTACTGTGCTATTCTGGAATTTTAATGTGGTCATTATACAAACTTGTATTTGTTTATTTTTCCTTAACAAGACAGAAAAGTTATCTCCACTGCACTTTGGAGATTAGGTAACAAAGTGAAAACATAACATGTGTTGATAATGCACGCCTGTATTCCCAGTACTCTGGAGCAGAGGGAAGAGGATCAGTTGTGATTTATTGATTGATTGATTTTTGCCAGCATAACTGGACCCTGTCTCAAAACAAAATCACTAAACAGAAAAAAAAAGTTCTATCAGACAAACTATTTAGTTTGATTAGTAGGAAATGAGCAGTGCAATTAACTGAAGTCTACATCAGTATTCACCTTCAGGTGTCTAATGCAGTAATAGAAATTGCAATGTTTTGGTACACCATCTTAGAGTACTATTAATTTATGAGTAAGACCTTACTATAAACCCATATAAAGTATAAAACATGTATAGAAACTGAGAATTGTAAGTCCTGCCGACTCAGTGTTTGATCATTAAAAAGGGGGGGGGAGACTTGTTAAAGGAGGTAGATGGTAAGCAGTGGCTGAAATGAGGTAATGACAGATGAAGTAAATTAGACAGAACCCAGGCATGATGAAGGAGCAGCAGGTACTGTAGTTGGAAGAAAGAGTGTGGGCCCCACGGGGGAAGTAGGCAGAAAAATGAGGATTGGCACTTGAGACTGTTTTCCTTTGCATAAGATTCCTTCACCAGGTACTGACCTTCAGCGAGATAGTCCCTGCGCAATGGCGCCTTCCAGGAAGTTCTTCGTTGGGGGCAACTGGAAGATGAACGGGCGGAAGAAATGCCTGGGGGAACTCATTTGCACCCTGAATGCGGCAAGGTGCCGGCAGATACCGAGGTGGTTTGTGCACCCCCCACCGCCTACATCTACTTCGCCAGGCAGAAACTAGATCCCAAGATTGCTGTGGCTGCACAGAACTGCTACAAAGTGACCAATGGGGCCTTCACTGGGGAGATCAGCCCTGGTATGATCAAAGACTTAGGAGCCACATGGGTAGTGCTGGGGCACTCCGAGAGAAGGCATGTTTTCGGGGAGTCAGATGAGTTGATTGGGCAGAAAGTGGCCCGTGCCCTATCCGAGAGGCTTGGAGTGATCGCCTGCATCGGGGAGAAGTTAGATGAAAGGGAAGCCGGCATCACCGAGAAGGTTGTTTTTGAGCAAACCAAGGTCATCGCAGATAATGTGAAGGACTGGAACAAAGTTGTCCTGGCCTATGAACCTGTATGGGCCATTGGTACCGGCAAGACTGCAACACCCCAACAGGCCCAGGAAGTACACGAGAAGCTCCGGGGATGGCTGAAATCCAATGTTTCTGATGCAGTGGCTCAAAGCACCCGAATCATTTATGGAGGTTCTGTGACTGGAGCAACCTGCCAAGAGCTGGCAAGCCAGCCTGACATGGACGGCTTCCTCGTGGGTGGTGCTTCCCTCAAGCCTGAATTTGTGGACATCATCAGTGCCAAACAATAAGCACCATCCGCCTCCCCTACTCTTCGCCAGGCCAGGACTAGGTTGCCCAGAAGCTTGATAACTGTTCCCACCAGTCAGTCACGTGCTTCTGACGTCATGTGTCCCATCTTGTGTCCTGATCCGTACTGTACCTTCCTGAACTTTTCCACCTCCCTATAATAGTTGGGACCAGGCCAATCCCTTTACCACTTTCAATGGGTAGAATGAAACATGTCACCTATTTCACCTCGGTGGCTTCTTGGCTTGGTGGCGTGGAACTGACTGTCCCCTCAGGCCCCAGCAAGAGCAGGAGAGTGAAATCACCTTCCTTTCCCTTCTCAGTGTACACTAAGGCCAAGGTCCTCTTGCCCTGAGAGGCAGGGATGTCCCGGCTCCCACAGTGCCGAAGCCCTAGTATTGTGAACCATCTTTCATGGGAGGGAAATAAACACCTGGCCTAAGCTCAAAAAAAAAAAAAAAAAGATTCCTTCACCAAATATTCAGGATTGCATGCAGCCCTTCAGGAGACAAGACATGATGCTTTGAAGAAAAAAAAAAAATTCAGCTTGTAAGAAGTGGTTGAAATGCCAGGCAGTGGTGGCACATGCTTTTAATTCCAGCACATGAGATGCAGAAGCAGGTGGATCTCTTGACTTTTAGGCCAGTGTGGCCTAAAGAGTGATTTCCAGAACAGCCAAGACTTTCACATAGAGAAACTCTTGTCTCAAAAAACAAACAAACAGGGGCTGGGGAGTTGGCTCAGCGGTTAAGAGCACTGTCTGCTCTTCCAGAGGACCCGGGTTCGATTCCCAGCACCCACATGGCAGCTCACAACTGTAGTTCCAGTTCCAGGCAAACACCAAGGCAAAGAAATAAATAAGTAAAGTTTTAAAAAACAAACAAACAAACAAAAAAGGGGTTGAAAGTATAGAAAGCATTGCCAGAAAAAGGTAAGGAAGGGAGGGAGGAGGGAGGGAGAGAGCAAGCAAGCAACCATTGCCTGACCTGCGGCACCAGCCTATCATCCTAACTTCTTGGGAGGCTAAACTACAAGATTTATTTTTATGTATGTGAGTGTTTTGTTTTCATATACATCTGGGGAATATGTGGGTTCCTAGTTCCATGAGGTCAGAAAAGGATATTGGATTTCCTGGAACTGAAGTTATAGTTGTCAGCTGCCATGTGGATGCCGGAAATCAAACCTAGGTCCTCGGTAAGAACAAAAAGTGCTTTTAACTACTGAGTCATCTCTCCAGTTGTAAAAATCGGTACCCTATTTTAGATATTAAGCCTTTTTTTAACTCACTTTTTAATGGTAAAATATGCTTAAGAACAAGTCAATTATCTAAGTCTATTTTTGGCCATCTTTTGAAATTTCTTGCTAAATCTCCTTTGAAATAGCACAACTGTAGTCTTGGACAACTTGTCTTCCTGGTTTTCAAATTTCTGTTTATTTATTTGTTAAGTCCTAGACAGGGTTTCTCTTTGTAACGACCCTGGCTGTCCTGGATCTTGATTTGAATAACAGACTGGTCAAGATTCACTTGCCTCTGCCTACTGAGTGTTGGGATTAAAAGTGTGAGCTCCTATAGCCAGCTACATTTTTATTTTTTATTACATTTTTTATTATTATCAGTCATGATGCCAGATCTTTGTTTTTTTAATGAAACTGGAGATTGGTACACTTCTCCCCCTTCCCACTATTTGGCTTTGTGTTTGAAAAAAATCAAAGCTATGCAAGTTTTGTAATGTTAAAACTGACCAAATTTAGACTTTAACTTTTCAATTTCATTTCCTCTGTCTAATATTAGGAAAATATTTGTTTTAAAGAAGAAGGTATAGTTCAGTAGTATTAGCACATTTCAGTCTTTGACTCTCCTAACTGACACAAGTGTAGGGAATTTCCTACAAATATGAACTTTGAGATATGACACTCTTAGGAAAAAAGAAAGCATTCTAATTGTTTGGGGAATGTTTAATATTTTATGCCTAGTAAAATAGCTTATTTATATAAGTATAATTTAAATTTTGTTCATATTTTAAATTTATTATTTTACCTGTATATGTGTCACATGCTTGCCTGGTGCTCTGAGAGGTCAGAAGAGGGCATCAGATCCCCTGGAGCTGGAGTTACATATGGTTGTGAGCCACCATGTGGGTGCTGGGAGCTGAACCCCTATCTTCCACAAGAGTAACAAGTGCTCTAAACCTTTAACCCATCCCTTTAACTCTATACATCTTCTTTAAAGAAAAGAATTTATTGTTATCAAAGAGCTTCGGTGAATTTGTCTACTCCTACTGGCTTTATGTGAATAATTGCCAAATTTGTATCTTTAGCCTGATTTTTACATAGAGTCTTATCTTAGTAAAGCCATTGACTTTTAATCAACAATTTTTTGAATAAATGCCTAACTATTCAGTTCAAGTGTAATATTGTAAAAAAAAGCTCACAGCACCAGGTGGAGCTCCCAGTACAGCTGAAGAGAGGGAGGAGAGTATATGAGCAAAGCAAAGGGATCAGGATCATGAGGAGACCCAAAGAGATGGCTGAGTCGAGCTATTGGGAGCTCACTGACTCTGAAATGACAGCTGAGGCACCTTCATGAAAAGGAACTAAACTCTCCCAATATAGATGACAGACAAATGTTGAGGACAGTTTGTGGAGCCTCTTCCAGTAGGACCAGAGTTTATTCCTGGTGGATGAACTGGCATCTCAAAGGCCATTCCCTACAGAGAAACACCTAACTCAGCCTTGATACTGGGGTGAGGGATATGCCAGACCGAACTGACTCACCTTGGGATTCCTTGCCCTCCCTGGGGAATGGATGGGGGGCATGGGTAGGGGCAGGCTGAGGGAAGACTGGGAGGAGGGGAGGGAGGGGAGCAGTGGTGAGTATGGGAAGAAACTTTTTAAATTAAAAACAAAAACTAAAAAAAGGAGCTCACAGTCTTTCAGATGGTTCCTCATAAGCTTGTCATCATACTTCAGTGATATTACCATCACCTTCCAGAATAAAAATGTGATTTTTATAGCTCCCTTTTATCTTAGCAATCATATGTTCCACAATTTTTTTTTTACTTTGAAATATGTTGTTACATTTATTTCACAACCAATTTTTTGGGATACCAGGCCCTTGGAGGTTTGTTGGTCTTACGGATACCATTACTGGGTCTGGGTCTCTTAAGTTTTTTTCCATCATCCAGTTTTATTTCTGACCAGACATTGAAGATTTCTAGCTTCTGATTCTTCTTGAACCTCACTGATTCATAAAAATGATTGGAAATTCTTTCTCTAAAAGTTTTCTGAAAGGTGCCACTAGAACTTACTTTGACTCTTCCTGCGTTAAACATACACACTATCTCTACAAAGATTCCTTACATTGTGATAAAACAGGATCCCATTTGAGCTGCCTTTAAAATACACATGAGACCAAGAATCTAAAGTAAGTAGTAGAAAAATCTTTAGGACAAACCTGAGTTACCTACTTTGCTCATGTCTGACTTCTCAACTATACTATTTGTATCTGACAAACTTTGCTGAATCTCATAAATAACAGGGACAGTTACATCATTAGAAATGTCTACCACTAGAGATTCTGCTAGGGTTAAAGAAAAAAAAAAAAGGTTTGCCAAAAGCAAAGTTTAGTAATATAAATGCTACTATAGAGAAAGTTTACAAAGGTATTTATTACCTTCCTGTAGTCAAAGTACCCTGGAGACAGCAATGTGGATATTAAGCTTTGTTTCTTTTTTTTTTAATTGTTCATGTTTATTCTGTTTTTTAAACCCATTCTTCCCCAGACTAGAGCAGTGCACTAAAATAAGTTGCTATTTCTATAAAAATTAAAAGATGGATGCTACTAAAACAAAACAAAGCAAAATATTCATTCTTAAAGTATTTCTTCCTTTTGAGCCATCACTATCAGTCACTAACCTTAATAACACTAATAACAGCCTTCTGTTTTTCCCCTTATACATAATTTTTAGAGGTACTCCTAGAAAGAGTTGGAATTTTTGTTTCCCACAACTTAGAATTTAGAAATTTGTAAATGACTCTTAAGAACGTTAACATTTAAACCAAGTTTTTCTTTTCTTTTCTTTTCTTTCTTTTTTTTTTTGGGTCTTTAAAAAGTGTTTTCCTGTGTAGCACTAGCTGTCCTGGAACTCACTCTGTAGACCAGGAAGGGTGTGGCACAGTAAAATTTCTGTCAGTATGAAACAATAGGCCTTACTATGCCACACAAGAGTAGCCACAATCCCTGGCATATATATGCAGTCTTTCAGGTGTGACTTCTTCCTTTTCAGCGTTTATTCATTTTTGTTTGTTTTGGTTTAGCCTTTCTCTCCCCACCCCGTGTGCACCATGGTGTTTCATAACAAAGCAGATGCCCTGAATAGGAAAGCTGAGATTTGCAAGGTATAACATCTGGAGCTCAGGATGACAATCAGAGTGGGTGCAGTTCTAATTGAATGATCAAGTAACATCACAACATGCTAGGGTGCAGTGTCACAACTGTATATTAAGGTTTTGGGGTTTTTTTCTTTTTTCTTGATATGTTTTATGTGAGCCCCATCAGACCTCCAGCAGAGTCAGTACAGGGCCCTAACTCCCGGATCCTCCATCTCAAAGGTTTTTTCAGAGACACTTTTGTTTCATGGATTGTTTAGGCGTAATTAAAACTTAAAATGTAACTTTGGCTCTCACAGGAGCTCCTCTCACCAGCCCTACCTCATACTTTTTAAAGATCTTCATAATTCATTCTATTGCCTAGTCTCTTGAACTTTGAGCTCCCCTACCCCATGGTGACTGCATGCTGCTTGGGAATAAGGATTTTTGTCCTACTTCATATTTAAGCCTTAGAATTTAGTATAACATGCTGGCTAGTTTTATGTCAAATTGACACAAGTTAGAGTCATTTGATGAACAAGCCATGAGGATCAAGCCAGTAAGCAGCATCCCTCCATGGCCTCTGCATCAGCTCCTGCCTCCAGGCTCCTGCCCAGTTTGAGCTCCTGTTCTGACTTTCTTTTATAATGGACTAAAATATGGAAGTGTGTAGAGGGCACAGGGTCCTGTGTTCACAGATAAGCAGTAGGAAAAGTTAAGCACCTTTCCTTAATTAAGGAGCCGGACATCTGTTTTCCAACCAGGCCTAGTGATCTTTGCTAACTATAGGGCCAGGCCACAGTTCCTCCAGACTATTATGCTTATCTCACACTCTTCCTCCCTAGACCTTTGTTTCTTAGTCAATAGAACCCACCTCTAGAAGAGCTGTCACTGTACTTTATACCTTAGTTGACCTCTGATGACCTAGACCACACTGGATCCTCCCGTGGAACCTTAAGCTATAGAATCCATTCTTACTGAAGATGTCACATGTACTTTGCAAAAGAGTTTCAATGTAGTCCATTGTGATCATTGTCACCAGGAAACTTTTTTTACAATGTTGCTAAAATATGACTAAAATAAACTGCCCAATATCAGATTCAAGTTTGAACCAATACAGGCTATGTTGTGTTAAGTTGAACTGGATTTCCTTCTTGCTTCATGCAGGCCCTCCCCTAAGAAGTACAAACTGAATAAGCCCTTTCCTCCCCAACTTGCTTTTGGTCTTGGTATTTCATCACAGCAATAGAAATCCTAACTAAGACAAATATCTAAAAAATCTTGAATGAATTGCAAACTTTGAAGTGATTCCACACAACAGATTTTCTCTCAACTATAAATAAGCACTAGAAGCCTTTTGATGAGGTGCTTTTAGGTTTTTAAAATAACACAAATATAACACAAGAGAAACTAAGTCATTATGTGTATTTTAAATGTTATTCCAACACTTTTCACCAAATTTAGATACTCTATGATTTAGTTTAGGACAATACTGTGTGTGTGTGTGTGTATATATGTATATGTATATATATGTATATACATACACACACATATATACACGTATATATATATATATATATAGAGAGAGAGAGAGAGAGTAGCATTAGAAACTTTTCAAAGAACTTTTATTTAAGTGAAAAAAACCCATGGTTTTATGATTATATAGAAGTCTATGAAGAATAATCAGCTGCTGGAGGGTACAAGTCAGTCATAGAGGATACTTTGCATTCATGAGGGTTCAACCCCTGACATTGCAGATAAACAAAAGAGCAAGAGAGAAACCAAGACCTCAAAGACATGGATTTGGAAGTAAGTGACCCATGATCCTTATTAATAACAGTTACTGAGTGCCTACCACATGCCAGGCAACATAAGAACTTTGTTCCCTTAAACCACCAAGCTCATAACCTATGAAGGGGATACCTTTTTGTCCCTAGTTAATAAAGCTGAAACACAGAAATGCTAAACGCCTTGCTTAAGACACATAGCTAATAAATGACTAAACTAGGTTCAGACACAGTCCAAGTCCAGAACCCATTTTTAAAACCTGTGAGATTCACAGTGAAAAGCTTTGAAGGAGCATGTGCTAATGCAAATGGTGCAGTGTTGTTTGGAGTGAGCATGCAGGCGAGCTTTAAGCACTGCTGGGGCCTGGCAACCTAGCAGTAAGAAAGCAGGCAGGAGAGCGCATCCAAAGTCAGACTGCATACAACTCATGCTCCAGGTATGGAATTTACAAACAAGAAGGCCATTTTCCTTTTACTGTCTCTTTAACACTGTCACTTCTGAGATGGTGCTGGTTTGGTGGTATTTTCTGGTTTTGGTGTTTTATTCCCCCCAAGGATTTGAGGGCTTCTTATCCTTTCAAAAACATAGCATTCACTTTTGTCTCCAGGGGCTGGTGTTCTGGTGCTGACTAGGTGAAAGCCTTCCTTTAATAATGTATCAATCAGCAAGCCCAAGACATTTGTTCCATTCGCCAATTTCCGGTTATCGGGCTTTATGGAAATGTACCTGAGACATACAAAGAAGTGTTTAGTATCAAAAAAAATTCATAAGTAATAAAGCCACACATATAAACTTACTTACAACCTCCGATAAAGGCATCATATCTTTCTCCTTTTGGGTTTTTTTGGATAAGGATTGTGTAGCCCATGATGACCTTGAATGCAAAAAAAATAAAATAAAAAGAAAAGGAACATGAGTGCTCCTAGGTACAATGAAGGGGAAAGTTTATTATAGATAAAAGGGAGAGCACAGCCAGAGGCAAGGACATCTGGGAAAGTCCATAGAAGACATGACCCTGAGCCATGTAAGGAAGAGTTGGGTGGGGGGAGACAAAGGAGGAGGACAAACAGAGAACCAGGCGCAGCAGCCTGGAGGCCCACAGAGACTAGACAAAAAGGACCAGGAAACCAAAATGGTTGGATTATATGGGAAGGACAGCCCAACCCCTGGGCTGGAAAAGTTTAGGCAAGGAGGCGGGGTATGCCAGTCAGGAGGACCCTGTAATAGTAGGGACTGAGGAATACTAGGAAAAACCTGGGGGCCAGCATCCAATTTGATATGTAAAATAGGTATCTAAAACATCCGTCCCAGGTTTGAAACCTAATGGGCCTCATACTCATGATCCTCTACCTCAGACAAAATGCTAGGATTATAAATTTGCACTCCAGGGTTGTTTTTTTTTTTTTTTTTTTTTTTCCTTTAAACCAATTCTTACTTCTTTATCTCTGGCTGTCCTGGAACTCATTATGTAGACCAAGCTGGCCTCAAACTCAGAGCTCTACCTGCCTTTGCTTCCCAGGTGCTGGGATTAAAGATCTACAGTACCTCCATGCCTGGCTCATAACATTTACCAGATTTCCTTTTGAGATTTCATTTTCAACTTCAAATCAGTAACTCTAAATATTAAAACACAGACTGTTATTCCAAGTCAACTCAATTACATTTAAAAATATAATAAAAACTGTTGACTTATCATTTAAGTTATTTTGTCAAAGAACTAAATAAACTGGCTGAATTTTTGATATAAAGTAATTTATTTCCAGTATTTTTGTTTGCTTTTTCCCAATATGATTATTAAATTATTTTTATTAATGTTGTATTTTCATAATTAGCCACTAAATCTAATTACTAGTGCTGCCATTATAACTCAAACCAGCTTTTCAGTTAAAATTTGAAGATAGGAAATGTCAAGACTTCATTTTACTGCTACCTTTTCATCAATAATTGCCTGTTATTGAAAGCAAATATGGTAGCCAAAAACTAGATTGAAAATGAAAAAAAAAAATTAAGGCTGTGATGGCACATACTTTTAATCCCAGCACTCAGGAGGCAGATCTGTGTGAGTTCCAGGCTAGCCTGGTCTACAGAGTGATTTCCTAAACAGCCAAGGCTATACAGAGAAATCCTGCCTCGAAAACTAAATAAAACAAACAAAGAGAGCAAAACCCTTCAATCACTAAGTGCTCCACAAAGCCAGCACGTGGCTCCAGAAAACAATGCCCTTCTATGCTCTAATGATGGCTAGATAGCACAGACAACATCTGCCATCAAGAATATTCTGTGCCTTCCCACTGTTCTAAAAATGTGAAAAAAAAAAAGGCTTTGGTTAGTTCCAGGCAGATATCAAAGTATAGTTTTGTGAGTGTAAAATAATATTTGAGCACATCCCTACTCATTATTAACTGAGGTCATGCTGAAATAGTCACTGGAGGTCATGTTCAGAAACTCATTACTGGCAAAGAAAGCAGTTAACAGCTAAAAATTATCAATCTACAAAGTACATCTAAAAAAATTTTATTGTGTTTAATACAAATTTTTAACAGTAGTAAAGCATTTTCATCTATTCCCAAATCTGGATCTAAATTATACAGTCTAGAAAAAGTTGTCAGAAAGTTACAGAATATTATAAAAGTATTACAGAAAGTAACAGGTGATTAAAAAAAAAAGGAATTACTTCAATAGACCATTGAGCCAAAACTGTAACTGATTCTCTGTGAAGCCAAACTTAAAAGTGATTTCAAGACACAAGAAAAGGATGAACTAACAGAAAAACTGTACTCTCTAGTATTGCAGGGAGAACCCAGGACTCTTCCACCGAGTTCTTTCACCACACCTTCAAGTTAAGGTCAACTATACTTTCCCATATAGTTTACTCTAAAAAGGAAAGATCAGAAAATGGTTACAAAACAAATTCTAGAATCCTGAGACCATAACTTGAACTAAGCAGTGTGTCTACAGATCCAGCCAGGGGACCTGAGAGAATTATCAAGCAATGAGAGCATTGCTAAGACCATACTGAAGAAGCCTAGAAGCCAGTCAGGCTTATTTTAGCATATCTACAACCCTTAAACATCTGAAGGGACAGGGTCAAACCAAAGACTAGCAAAAATTACAAATAATCACCAAGTAGCTATATACTCAAAAGTGGTTACATCCAGAGTTTTCATTTATTTCATATAATTTTAAATAGATCATATATCTCTATTCTGCAATTGGCACTATGTAAATTAAACACAAGAAGAATTCCAAACTTAAAACAACCAACAATATCATCACATGGTAGCTGGATGAGGTAGCATATACCCATGATCTTAGCATTCAGGAGGTGTTTACAAGTGAATCAGAAGTTCCAGGCTACCTAGGGCCACATGAGACCCTATAAAATATAGTAATTAAAGAAATAGCTCTGGTCTTAGAATATCTGTTATGAAAATTAAATATGCCTTTCTCAGATTAAAAGTTGCAAAAAAAAATTCTGAAACATAACAAAAAAGGGGTAGTCAACTGATACAGTGTATATACAAGAATGATCCGATTTCAGTTTCTAACCTTACTTTTAAGATTATAATTAGGGGGCTGGAGAGATGGCTCAGAGGTTAAGAGCACTGACTGTTCTTCCAGAGGTCCTGAGTTCAATTCCCAGCAAAACCACATGGTGGCTCACAACCATCTATGATGAGGTCTGGCACCCTCTTCTGTAAAACTGTATGCATAATAAATAAATAAATAAATCAAAAAAAAAAATTAAAGTATATACCTTTAAAAAAAAAAAAAAAAAAAAAGATTATAATTAGTTCCTCCAAATTCTAAATTTTACAAGAACATTTGGTATTTTCAAGTTATCTTTTACCTATCATGTATTTTCCTAAAATTAAGGATGCCATTTTTCCTTAGGTTTCTAACTTTCTGAAAAGGGATGCCAAAAAGGTCATTATCATTTAATTGAAATTTAAGACAATAAAACTTTCCATTATTCCTCTTAATTTAAGTACTTCCTCCCCCAGTGAAAATGAAGAACTGAGTTTAAAGCAGTTTGGTATCAACAGGACTTTAGATGATTTTCATGGCTTATTTGATTGGTACCCATTTCTAAAATGGAATTTCAGCTTCTTTGGAAGACCAGGAAATAAGATTGTCCTATTTGGTTATTCTGCTCATGGTCCTCTAGTTGGTAGGTGAGGCTAAGGGGTATGCTGTAGGAGAAACAGTCACTGAACTCCTTCTTGACAGCTACTGTAAAGGCTAAGAACTCTAAAATATGTCTTTCTCTTAAAAGTGATTGGTTTCAAATGCTGTAAGTAAAGAACACACACATAAGTTTTTCTTTCCTCTTATAAGTTAAACCAGCTTTCACAGTTGGTAATAATTAAGAAATTTTTTACAGGGGATGAGGTAGTGTGTCCCTGACTACAGGACAGAAATCAGGCTTAGGATCCAGCAAAGAGCAAGAGGCAGGTGCAGTGGTGGTGCACACCTTCAATCCAGCACCCTGAAGACAGGGGAGTAAGAGTTCAAGGCTAGCCAAAGCTGCATGAGACCATGTATCAAAAACAAATGTTTTCTGAGCTCTAGAAGAACAAATGCACAGTGTGTGAGGGAATAGGGTCACACCACTGAACCTATCCTAGGTGCAAGGCAGAAATAAGCTGAGTCACTCTAAGCCATTTATTAGCATTGGAATTTAATCTACAGAATCAGTTCCTCTTAGAACTATTTGGAACACAGTTTCTATTTTCCCTCGGCAGTCTTGGTTTATTACCTGTCTCCACAATACCTTCTTAGTCTGAAAGTGCCCACGTTTAGAGAATAACTACTTGTTCTAGCTGAACAAAACATTAGTCTGAATAAACTTTCTTTTTCTTTCTTTTTTTTTTTTTTTCCAGGAAGAGTTGTAGGCATAAAGAACTTTCAGTTTTGAGAGAAAATGTCAGAATAGTGGAATAAAAGAGACACTTCAGCATTCAAAATACCTGACTCCAGCGTGGTTCTCAATAGGGCCATCAGAGCCACAGTGGAAAACCAGGTCATGGTGAGAAGGTCTTTGTGGAGACAGTGGAAGTAGGGTCATCTGAGGAAGCTGCTCCACAAACACTGTAATCCTCCCACTTAGCAGCTCCATTGCTTTGCTGCAAGAGCTAAACACTCTGAAAAAGGCTTGAGTATTTCGGTTTAGGAAATGCACCTCCATGACAGCAGGTCTTGATTGTAGCAGGTGCTGGCTTAAGAGATCAACAAGAGAATCAAGTTCATAGAAAAGAGCTTCTCTCTGAAGCCTAAGATAGTCTGAAAAGTCAGAGGGTAATAGCAACTCACGATTTCTCAAAAAATCTAAAATGAAACTAAACAAAGCACCATCTCTATCCACAAAAATCTGGCCATCGACTGTCTTGAACTCTTGGTCTCTGCCATCTAACATGCGTGCCAACCGAGAGGTAGGGAACTGCTTTAGGGTAGAGACTCTTGTTGTGAATATCTCCCCTCCCACATTCAGAGTGACAAGGTCTTGGTTACTCATTCTTCCTACCTTCTAAGTAGAGGCTACAAACCATTAACAGAGACCTACAGAAACCCTCTAATCCAACCTGCTGCCACAAATGTTATATATGATTAAGAAACAGGAAGTGGAGATAGAAAACTAGACTTAAATTCCAAGGTAACTATTGTCAAGACAAATAGTGTATCCACAGCTGTGTTTGCAAATGTGAGTTGCTTGGGAACTTGCAGTGTATAAAATGAAAACAACAAGTGAAACAGAATGTCAATATAGCTCACGATTCAAATAGATCCCTTTCCTGTAATCCACTAAAAACAAAACAAGGAAGAAAACAAAAACAAAAGGACTCTTGCAATAGGAGTGTGCTTCAGGGGTAGAGTACTTGCCTAACATGTGTGAAGCCTTGGGTTCTGCCTCCAGCACTGAAGAAATCATTCTCTATGAAACCCTAACAATCTGTATTTAAAAAGAAAAAATCACCAGGAACAGAAAACCACTCTTCACAAGCATTTACTAAGCCCTTGTGGCTGAGGAAACTTAGGGAAAACGTGATCTGGTTTTAGAACCCCCTTAGAAACTTAATAGCTAGATCATGAATTACACTAAGAATAAACAGCCCTTACCTCACCTTCTACTTGACCAGCTCATGGCTGGTAGCTAAGGAAAACACTCTATGCTTTTTGACATTTTTATGTGTGTTGGTGTTTCACATGCATGTTTGCCTATGCAAGTGTATTGGAGCCACTGGAACTGGAGTTACAGGCAGGTGTGAGCTGCCATGTGGGTGCTGGGAATCGAACCCAGGCTCTCTAGGAGAGCAACCAGTGCTCTTAACCACTGTGCCATCTCTTTAGCCCCTTTCTCCTTCCTCCAAGACATAGCTTTTCTCTGTGTAGCCTTGGCTGTCCTGGAACTCACTGTAGACCATGCTGGCCTCAAACACAGAGCTCCACCTGTCTCTGCCTCTGAGTGCTGGGATTAAAGGCTTGTGCCACCACTGCCCATTTTTCTGTGCTTTCAAGTTGAGCTGCCAGATTTTCTCATCCCTGATCACTTTAGCTCTTCTCATCAAATCAGAGAATGAGGCAAAGACAATGCTCTCTATAACCCATTTTCACCTGAAGGGCTTTCAAGGGCCCATTTTTCCATGACAGAAATAAGGTGACCAACTGTCCTAAAGTTTCTATTTTCATTTGAATTCTAAGCAAGGTGAGAAAATTACATGCTTCTGTCCTGTGGCTACCTTTCCTCTCCTCTGAGCAGAGAGGATGGGTCTTCAACTGATGGCTTTATGCTCTATCCACATGTGTGCTAACAAACCTTCTCTTCTGATGTCAGATTAGACTTAGCAGCCCTGTACCTGCAGGCTTGGCTGTAAAATTTGCTGTGATGGTTTAGAGCAGGACTGCACATTAGGTACCAGTCAAAAACAGCCTTCCCAACTCCTGTCCTCCCAAATACATGGCTACCCTCCACCTGGGTCACTTTCAGTGAAGAGTTCACAAAGCTTACTGTATGCCAACACTTGGGAGGCTTAAGGTAGGACTACAGGTCAGGCTTGTCAACAAGAATAGGAGAGATTTGGTTTCCAAGTAATAAGATTTACACTGTCATGAAAAATATTCCTCTAAAACAAACTTAGGAATCTAATGTATTCAGTCAGAAGTTGCTCTGCTCCCGGCTGCTTGATGACTCAGCACTACATCACCTGTGCCAATGAGATGTTAGCTCATGTGTGCTCTATGTTGTGGATGTGATGTTAATCATGTGTGCTCTCACCTCCCTCTCTCAAAGACTCAGGCAGATCCCTGAATAAATTGAGCTACATATAAACTCATGTGCCATTTCCCACAGGACAAATTCAGTCACTATCAGAGGAAGAATACTTATTTAAAGCACTCTTTACAAAAGAAGGGTTGGACTACTAAACTTCACTTTTATCTTTATGCTGATATTTGAATAATATATAAAAAGACATTATTAAAGGAATACTTTTAAAAGAAACAATGGACTGGAATCTTGACTAAATCCAAATTATTTCTGTGTTAACAATCCCATCAAGAAACAGAACTATGTAGTTAAAAGATTTCATAGTAGTTTATATTTGCATACAAATTCTGCCACAGTGTTCAGTGCCACCAAACTAAAATTTTTGATTCTTTCACTAAAAATAAAAAACCCATCTGTCATTTGTTCCCAGAAAAAAACAGACTGTTGGAAAAAATCAGCTGATTTAGACAGGTAAGAACCAACGGTTGAAAGATAGTCTTTCCATGCTGCCAATTCGTTTAATGGAGACCACTCCAGGAATATGGGAGGACCAAAGAATACGAAGAGACCCAGAAGAACTACCGTCACCAACAACTGGTAGGGGCGCCAGGGAATCTTGCTAATGAACACACCAGTGTCTTGAGGCAAAGAAAGTTTATCCACATCCATGAGCTTAATGTCCTCCCACTGGCTGGTATCAAAGTTCTTCATTAAAGGGCTTGTGGGCAAATTAGAGGGTGGCAAAGGAGTTTCCTTGATCACTTTGATTTTCTCCCTGAACTCCTGCATCTGCTGCAAAAATATAATAGGTTCTGATACATCTTTGAAAGCCTCAGCAATGTTAAAGGCCATCCGTTGCTCCTGTAAAATAGTGTTAAGTTTGTTGATCTCTGGGTCATAGGCTTGCATAACTGCAAGCTTCATAGTCTCAAAGTCAGACAGGATTTCATTCTTCTTTTGATCTAATGTGTGTTGTAACTTTTCAAAAAACTCCTTTACTTTATCTGAATCTTTAGTGAGTAACTGTAAGGATTTCCTTTTATTTGTTTCCAATGTGTCCAACCGAGAAAGAGCATCTCCCCGGCGCCAAGTCTCAAAACTCTGAAAGAGGGACTCAAAGGCATTTCTTTCCTGAGCATAGGCATCTTCAATGGAAGAGAAGACATGCTTAGTATGATCGCCACAAGTAGCACAGATCCCACAAATCAGCTGCATATCAGTTACACAAAAAATGTTGAGAGGCTGTCCCAAGTGTCCTTTGCACACTGGCATTTTGGGAGAAATCTTGATTTTGTTGTATTTCTCCACAATGCCCTTTAGGGAATAATTAACTTGCAGACTATTGACTCCAGTTGCTGAAGTTTCCTTACGGCAGGTGGGACACTTGAATGGAGATGGTCTCCACAACGAATTCCGCACATTCCCCTCTAAGAGCCCTTCTAAGCATTTTTTGCAGAAGTTGTGTGAGCAGGGCAAAACTCGGGGATCATCAAACAAACTGCAACAAATTGGGCACGTGAGATCTTCTTCAAGAAGCTCCATCACATCCTGCCACAGAGAAAGCAACATTTAGCTCTGGTAAGCCCCTATGTAATGATTACAAGACACTATCTTCCCACTAGAATGATCTCCTGCTGACATCATCAAAGGATATAACAAAGAAACTGGGGAAAGCATGCGCGCTGAGCAAATGTAACTGCCTGAGACAAGAACACACTCCTGTGCACAAGGCCTCTGTGAGGGCCTTTGCTAAAACAGGGTTAGGACTAGGACAGCTGCAAGCTGAGCCCACAGGACCCAACACTGTTTTAAAATAGAGCTGACTACTGGATGTCAGAAACAAAGAGACCCAATGTCTGTAACAGAATGGGCTCTTTACTTTGGGCCCACAAATATGAAACGGTATGCTACTTAAAGACAGAAGCACACAATAGCAATCCAAGCATGTACTCTATTCCAACTTTCACCGGTAATTGGCATATTTTTCTATTTCAAAGACATGATTATAATTATTTAAGAGAGTCATAGTTTAAAAAGCCCAAGAGTTGTAATTCAGCTTTGCCTAGGGATAAACAATCAAACTCATCCTACATCCTTTACACTACAGCAGTAATTCTCTATGGGGGCAGAAACCTAAGTGTCTCTCTTTCAGGGAACTAGTGAAGCCAAAAGCATTTCCATAATGATGGGACAAGCTGACTGGTCTTTGCACCAACTTTGTCGAAGACAATAGGAGGTATATTCTGCTGGAATTTTAACAGGAGTCAGGGAAGAGATGAACTGTACTACTACTCAGAATTCTTAAGGAGCAAACAAGGGGAGGGGGAAGGAGCCACTCCAGGGAAGTGCTCTCAGCCAGGCTGATCAGAACGCAGGCCTATAATCTCACTACTCAGAAGGACGGACAGGAGCTCAAGGCTACAAGGCTACAAAGCAAGCTCCACCCTAGTCTAGACTATGAGACCCTTTTATATATATGTATCTATATAAAAAAAACTTTATTTATTTATTTGTCTTGGTGTTTGCCTGGAACTGGAACTACAGACAGTTGTGAGCTGCCATGAGAGTGCTGGGAATTGAATTGAACCTGGGTCTTCTGGAGAGACTCTATTTCAAAAAGAAATAATAAAATCTTGATGAAGCAGCAAACATTACTTATTTTGTCAAATCCCAATTCTTGTATTCACACCTTTTAAATATGTGTGACAAAATAAGAACCACACACAAAAGCTCGTGAGTGCCAGGTGTGTGCCAGCAAATGTCTGAGGGGAGCAGGCTCATGTGATTCAGCTATGAGGGAAGCCAGCTGCTTTTATTAGGAAAACAATGTAAGCTAGCACTATGCAGATTAGGTAGCTGACAGACATCTTGAAAATGAGTATAAATGAGTTTGCTTCTTCTAGAACACAGTACTTCTTAACAAAACATTGGGTTTTTATGCTAAAATTTGTACTTTTGCAAAATGTATCTACTACTTGTAAGCTTCTCATTAAAGATTCTGATAAGTGGAAGTTAATAAGTGTGAAGGCTACTATAAAATGAAATATGTCAATATCTGGAGGTCCAAGAAACAATGATGTAATGCTTTACCAAGTCAGTATTATAAATCATTCACAGAGAGAAATAAAGGGTGTAGTCAGTGGTAGAACACCTGCCAAGGCCCTAAGTTCAATTCCCAGCATTGCAGAAAAAAGTAACAGAGACAAACAGGTTTACAATAAATATGATCTCATACACTACAGGATGACAAAAAATGCTACTATTAACTGAGGTTTGGCACAGTATTGAATAAGAGCAACAAGTTATCTCAAAAAGATACTAAAATACTGCTCCTTTACTAACCTCAAATCTGTGGTTAGTATGATAAAACACCAACCACAAGCAACTAATACTTCCAGGTCACAATCCATCACTGAGGTAAGTCAGGGTAAGTCGGGGCAGAAACTCCAGCAAAACTGCTTGTTATTCCTCACAACATTGGACCTCACTAACATCCTATAAAGTACAGCAGATACCACCAAGAATCCATGTGATTACTGGCTGTGCTCAGGCCCATAACAGGCTCATTTCTAGCTGACCTTCTTATGGTACCCAAGTTAATCTGCCTAGGGATAGAGCTGCCCACAAAGTGCTGGATCCTCCTATGTGAATTAAGATAATCCCTCACAAATGTATCCTCAGACCAACCTGAAAAACAATTAGATTGAGACTGTTTTCAGGTGATCCCAGGCTGTGTCAAACTGATACTCAGTTTTAAGTAGGGCGGGGGGTGTAGTTCAGGAGTAGGGTAGTTGGCTAGCATACCCCAAGGTATCCTGGATTCCTTCCCCAGCACCAAATAATAGTTTTGAAGCAAAAACTGTATGAAAAAGACATAGTTGGCCAATAAGCCATCGAATTCTAGCATAAAGAACGCCTACACTACACAATGGCATTGCATTGTTTTTAAAGTGCTCAATATGCAACGGTCTAATGAGCACCAGGGGACTCAGTAGCTGGAAAACCCAGACAAACCCACAAAAGAAATGTTGCCGAATCCCCTTTTTGCCTTCACAGCACAGTTGTGTTAGTTAAACTGAGTATAGAAATTGCCAAAGAAACAAATGGCAAGCATGGATTCTATCTGGGCTTTGAAATATGAAAAGAACAAAGACCACCTATTACTGGAGGAGGGTGGGTGTGGACAGATTCACCTATTTACTGAAGGAGGGTGGATGTGGAATGGTCCCAGGACTAATAAAACCTGCCATTTTATTATTTATTAATAAAATCTGGCATAAATACCAGAACATTAAAGAAAATGCTAGCGTTTACCTCTGTCCTCAGCAAGCAGGTGCTTTCAGCAAGGTTACTATTTCTCTGGGAAATGCTGCGTTTTGTTTTTTCTCCCACGTTTTGATTGTGAAACTAGAGAATTCTGTAAAGAAAGGAGAAACGACGTTAAACAGACAGATTCGCATTCTTAACCCTCCATGTTTAAATTTTTTCGATCTCTCCTCCCAACCACCAAAAAAAAAAAAAAAAGCCAGCTCTGGGTGCCTCGGCTTCCTGGTCAGGGCGCCTCCCCAGCGTCGCGCGGACCTTCCCAGCGGTGACACCGGCCCGCAGTCCCCACGCAGGTGTCCGCGGCCGCTCAGCGACCGCCCCACCCACCCCTCGGAGGACACTGCTCACCTCGCGGTCTCAGCCAGCAGCTAGCTCCGCGGCAAAATGGTCACGGCGGCCACGCCCTCTCCGCCCGCCACCCCGCGCCTGCGCAGCACCATGGTCTTCACAACCACAGGGAAGTGCTCAGAGGCGTCAGATGAGTTTGTATTATTGCACTTTTTGTTGCTGTTCTTTGCATTTGGGGGAGAACAAAGCCCAATCCTTAGCACCGCTCTACCTGCATCTCAGGACCTAGCAATCGCTAGATCGAACACCACTGGCCCAACTGTAGAAAAAAAACACTACCGCTATCCCCGACTGCACCACTTTGCAGAACAAACCCTATACTTTCTAGCTTAATCCTCACGAGAGAGAGCACTACACAGTGGAATCAAGAGCCTTATTATTTAAAAGAACAGATTTTTTACAGCCTGAAAAAAACCAGAGGCTTCTCGAAGGATATCAAATTCCATGTACACATTCTTTTCTACAGCACCAAAAAAATTAGTGCAAATGAAAATTTCATCCCAGACCAGCACAAAATTGGTGTCTCATGCCTTAGATCCCAGGACTTGGGGGCAAAGGCACAAGTCTGTGAGTTCGAGGCCATCCTGATCTGCGTATTGAGGCTAAGTGAAACCCTGTCTCAAAAAGGCTGAATGAGGCGGAGGGTATGAATGATAGAGTACTTCCAGTGAGTTCAGGTCCTGAATTGATCTCCTGAACACTGAATAATATAATGAGGTAAAATTTAAAAATAGTATACAACCTTTAAAAAGAATTTAAAGGGTCAATGAGGTGACTCTGCAGGCTTAAGTGTGCTTGTTACCAAAGATGCCAACCAGAGTTCATTCCTGAAAACCGCAGTACGTCTTTTTCTGACCTCCACACTTGTGCTATGGCACTTGTACAACCACACTCATACACACATCAGTAATCATAATATTTAGATAAAGAAACAAGGCAGAACTTCACAAATCAGAGTAAGATAGACCTGACAGTGATGATTCAAGTTAAAAGCTATACTGAAATTCCAGTTTTGAAAAGAAACGTAATTGGTAGAATGTCAGTAGGAAAAAACATATATAGGCATATATGCCAAATTCTAATATATATGTAATTAGTGTATATATACATATGTACACACTAAATATGAGACATTTTCAATATAAATTCAGTGTTTCAAAACAGGGTTTCTCTGTGTAGACCTGGCTGTCATGGAACTCACTCTATAGACCAAGCTGTCCTTGAACTCAGAGATAGCCTGTCTCTGCCTCTAGAGAAATGGGATTAAAGGTGTGCACCATAACTGACAGCTTCATTCAATATTTTAAAAATTATTTTGTTGAGTATTAGAGGCAAAACAATGGGCTTAAATTTAAAGATTATCCTTGGCTAAACCATGAGTAAGATTCATGGCACAACTATGAAAGGCTCAAAATATATATGTCTATTTTAAATTTGTTGTTGTTTTGAGACAGGGTTTCTTTGTGTAGACCAGGCTAGCCAGCCTCAAACTCACAGAGATCTATCTGTCTCTGCCTTTCCAGTACCAGGATTAAAGGTGTAAAGGGATGGCTCTGCACTTTAAAGCACGTGTTGCTCTTGCAGAGAACAAGGTTTGATTCCTAGCATCTACAATAACTTCAATTCTAGGGGATTTGATGGTCTCTTTTGAACTTCTCAGGTACCAAGTACAAAGTGAATCCTTCTAAAACCTCATTTCTAATTCTGACCATTATAATAAGAAATAAGGTTTGGTTATGTCTATAAGGACTACAAAGTCTTGACTTCTAACCGGTCCGAGCTCTTGTCTCTATATCACTGTTATATGTATTGTTCAAAGAAATTTAAAAGAATACTATATTTTTCTCTAGTTTCTTCTACAATACAGTGTTCCACTTTTCCAAATTAAGTCTGGTATAATATCAATATAAAGCAACAGATCAAATCAGTATCCACAGATAAGAATTATGAAAATTTAAAACTATTTTTTTTCCTAAGAGTTAGTTAGAGCTAGTCACTCCACATACAGCTATAACTATAAGATCAAGCTGGACAAAAGAAAAACTAAAATGAAAGCCTAACAGATTATTTTTGTTCTTTAATATAAGCAAGATTATCTCTTACTAGCCGCCCTCAAGGTAAAAGAGGAGAGAGGAGAAGACCACTGCCCTCACGAGCCTGCTGCCTCTGCGGTGCTGCTGGAAAAGACAGAAATCAGGAAAAAACTAACCCAAGATACAAAAACATCTGGAAAGTTAAAAAAACAAAGTCAAATCCTTAACTATGTGCCTTCGTTGGGTTTCTATTGCTGTGATAAACATGACTGAGAGCTTCCTGAGGAGGAAGAGTGTATTTCAGCTTATACTTCCATATCATGGTTCATTAGCAGAGGAAGTCATGGAGAGCATGTGACTATAATACAGAGGACACAGTCAGTTTAGTCTTTTAAAGAGTTTATTTTAGATTGTTGGTTGGTTGGTTGGTTGGTTGGTTGGTTGGTTGGTTGGCTAATGGATTGATTAGTTGGTTGAGACAGAGTTTCACCTTGTAGCCTATTCCAGTCTGGAGCTCATTATGTAGGCCAGGTTGGCCTGCCGTGGGCACTGAGAACAAAACTCTTTAGTTTCTCAATCTAGTTGTTTGACTTTGTGTATGTGTGTGTAAATTGTGGTTCTTTAAATGCCTGCTTCCTGTATTTGTTACCTTTACTCCATTAGACCAGGCAGTATTCTTGATTATTTTAACTTTTGATAAATTACTCCTAATATATGTCATATCAAATAAAAAGAATTAAAAAATAAGGTGTGGATCATAAATGTTAGTAGAGTTTAATGATCTGATCCAGAAGTTTCTTAATGATTTCACAGTTACTCCTCTCTCCTGAAGACCATTTTCCTGTCTACCACTCAGCCTCATCTAGATCAGATCCCAGGAAGCCTTTCCTTAGAAAATGGAACAGTAATATTTGGCAAACAATATGTGTTTCTCCTCTGGCTTAAATTCACAAAATGTGATGTCCATTGGGGGTCAGGAATGTGAGCAAAAGTTCTGAGAAAGAAAGGGCGCCTTCAGCTGAGTCTTCCACAAGACTGACAACTCACTAGCCCTCAGTGATGGCAGCAAGGCTGGAATGCTGCAGGTCCACAGCTTAGTCTCCTTGTGCACCTCCAACACCACAGCCATCCCTACCCACCTCTACCTGGTCCTCATCTAACACCTGTGCCTAAAAGAGGAACGTTAACAAAGCCCAATTTCCACCAGCCAAAGGTAAGAATGTAATCAGAAGCATCTGAGGCTATACCTGAGAGTTTCTCTGCTGTGCTGTGACTACCTAATTAATATTTCCACAAATGAATTTGAAAAGGACCTTCATCTCTTTGTTCCATTTCTGTAAAAACTTTGTCAAACTGCTGCCATGTTGAAATATGGAATTTTGGGTAACTCGTGTGCCCAGGCCAGACTCACTCATATTTAGCTTCGGAATAAACTCTCTTATCCCCTTTGAGGTAGGGTTATACTTTTTGTGTCAGCAGTTCCTAGCATGGGAAGTGATCAAGAAAGATAACCCACACATCAACCTCTAGCCTCCACATGTACACACAGGCACACATGCCTTAAGGCAGCATCCTCCCCAACCTTGCAAAGTCATAAAGGGATGTCCTTGACACTTTGAAATAAATAGAATTCCAAAGAATCTAAAGTCAGAAGATCTGCAGTGGGGACCTGGGAATAGATATTTTAAAATAGTGCCAATTATCCTTAAATTCCTGTAAGTTTGAGTTTCACTGGGTTGGGAAGTAACAAAAAGAAATAAGCATGGCCATATGAATCTCTGTAGTCTGGCTCACAAAAAAAGGCCTTCCTGTAACTCCATGCTGGGACTCAGCCTCGCTCTGGGATTTCATGTCATCTTGGCACCTGCCAGCTGTACTTTACTTCTCAGAAAAATGTGGGCCCCACAGAGAGGCCTGTTACCAAATCATAACTGGGAGGAGGAGAAAAAAGACACCTTCCATTCCCAGTATTTTTCGAAGAGGAAGTTCTTAGTTCTTACCTACCACATTAACAGTTACAATACAGATAAGACTTGTCCACCCCATTTGCTTCTTCCTGGTCCTCCAGCTGAGGGTGGACTCATTAGAGCAGCTAGCTCCTACAGGCATCTCAGACTCGACATGGATGAGTCTTGAGGAGTGACCATGGTACCAGTTTCTCATGGACAGAGTCCTATCCTCTGTACCCAGCTAGTACTGTGCCATTCTGTTTCCTTCAGTCCTAATGGATAGTGAGTTAGAGAGTCAGGAGCCAATCTTTAAACAACAATGACAGGAAAGCAGGATAAATCTATCACCAACTTTACCAGCAAGGCCCCCCACAACACAACATAGTCTTCCAGTTAGCCACAACAATCCTGCCTTTGGGGACACAGATTTCACAGATTAGGAAAGAAACAGGTCAAATATCTACCTCTGAGTGATCCACTTCTTGATCTTTTTTTTTTTTTTTAAACTTTATTTATTTATTTGCCTTGGTGTTTGCCTAGAACTGGAACTACAGACAGTTGTTAGCTGCCATGTGGGCGCTGGGAATCGAACCTGGGTCCTCTGGAAGAGCAGACAGTGCTCTTAACCGCTAGGCCATCTCTCCAGCACCCCACTTCCTGATCTTAATGGAACCTTTCTGACTCCTTGGAATATGTGGACACCCTACCCTGTTTCCTGTGTTAAGAAACAGAACTTAACCAAGTTGGTCAGTTTCAACATGGAAGCAATCCTCTGAATTTATATGGAAGGAGAAATGAATTTTCTACAGCTGTAGCAAAGAAACACTTCCAAAAGAAGCAAAGGAGTCTGCAGAGACAGGAGTCGAGTGCATCTAGCTGACTGCACAGGAAAACAGCATCTGGAGCTGGCTTAGTCAGCCCCCACCCGGAGGAGGCTGAAGGGGTCCTAGTAGGCCAGGGGGCAGGGGTGGTTGGAGCTTGAATCTTCTGATCTAGGTTCTTTCCCAAGAAGGATGATTAAAGTCACAGTCTGTGTGTTTTCTTTCTTGTTTCATGCATTCCCCTGAAAAAAAATCACACACAGGTAGCATTCCAGTCTCTGTGCTGTACAGAGTGCTTGGTTTTGATTTCTGTTGTCATCCTTGACACAGGCTAACTGGGAAGAGGAACCTCAATGGTGAGGACGTCTCATCAGTGTGCCTGTAGGTAAGCCTGTATGTATTATTCTCATTGGTGATTGATGGGGGAGACCCTAGCTCACAGTGGGTGGTGCCACTCCTCTGCCAGTGGTCCTGGGTACTAATAGAAAGCAGGCTGAGCAAGCCATGAGGAGCAAACCTGTAAGCAGCTCCCCTACCTGGCTTCTGCATCAGCTTCTGAGTTCTTGCCCTGACTTTCTCCAATGATGAAACCATCCCTTCCCTTCAAGCTGCTTTTGGTCATGGTGTTTATAGAGCAATAGAAGCCCAACTGAAACACACAGTTAGGGGTCTGGGGTTTTGATGTGCTGGTGGTTTGAAAGAAACGGCTTGAATAGGCCCACAGGAAGTGGCTCTATTAGAAGGTGCGACCTTGTTGGAGGAAGTGTGTCTCTGGGGTAGACTCTTAAGTCTCAGACGCTCAAGCTGTACCCAGTGTGACAGTTGCTTCTGCTGCTGGCAGATCAAGATTCAGAACTCTCAGTTTCTTCTCCAACACCATGTCTACCTGCTCACTGCCATGATGATAATGAACTAAACCTCTGAACTGTAAAGCCAGCCTCAATTAAATGTTTTCCTTTATAAGAATTGCTTTGGTCACGGTGTCTCTACACAGCAATAGAAACCTTACCTAAGACAGAAGCTGTTTTGTTTTATTTTTAACTTTCCAAATGTTTTTGTATCTTGACATTAGTTTTCTACTTCTGTCTTTTCCAGCAGCATCTCAGAGGCAGGAAGCTTTTTCTCCTCAGCCTTTTCTCCTTGCTCTTCTCTTCTAAGGGCGTGAGACTCGGACTGCTGCCTGAGCATCCTGACAGCATGGACGACAAGTTCATTCCCTCACTGTTCTTGCAGCCACAGCGCACCCCCACACCCTGCCCATGACAAGGCATTGCTCTGACTGACATGTGGAGCTTGTCTGCAGCTGCACCTGCCCTGCTTCACAATTTCAGTGTCTCTGCTCAGATTCTCCCGACTCCCTCCAGCTCAAAGTTGAAGGCCCTGGCCTGAGAGTGGCAGTTCCTCAAAGTTCCTCCCTTGGTGTACTCTTTCCTCAGCCATTCCAAGACACTCCTGCCCTTTGCTTCTCTTCAAATGTTACTTTCTTGAGAAAGCCTTCCTGGCATCTTGTAACAACTATGGCCCCCACTCTACCACTGGACACTGCCCGTCTCCATCTGTGGCCCCCACTTTCCACTGGACACTGTCTGTTTTTCATACCTGCTTCATTTACTTTGGAGGACGTTTTCCAAGTAGCAGTTACACTTATCTGACACACCACATATCTCAATTATAATCTTCCACTATGTAAACTCAGCACAGGCACAACATGCCTGTCTAGAACAGTACCAGGCACAAAGCAGGCCCTTATTAAACATCTAGCGAGTGAAGACGTTAATAGATTAATAAGAAAGTGGAATTCACACAACAACAGGAAACAAAGCCTATAGGAGAAATCCTTAAAAATGAGGCAGGACAGAGAAACAGGAAACTATGAGAACATGAAAATGGACAGGGCTTCCTCTGGAGTCCTAGATGAAGCCTCCTTCAGCTGTACTCCACCAAGACCAAAAAAACCTAAAAGAACTAGATGAATTTCTTGATGTATGCAACCTAGCAAAGTTAAATCAAGGTTAAATAAGCAGTTTAAACAGATCTATAACCCCTAGGAAAACTGAAACAGTAATAAAAAATCTTTCAACCAAAACAAAACAAAACACAAGGCCAGACAGATTCAGAGCAGAATTCTACCAAACCTTTAAAGAAGAATTAATGCCAATGCACCTCAAATTATTCTCCAAAATAGAAAGAGAAAGAAAATTTCCTAATTCTTTTTAGTAGGTCACAATTACCAACACTTAAACCACACAATGACCCAACAACAACAACAAAGAAACTTATAGATCAATATCCCTTATGAGCATAGATGCACAAATTCTCAACAAGATACTTGCAAACCAAATCCAAAAGCACATCAAAACAATTATCCACCATGACCAAAGATATGGGGATGGTTCACCATATGCAAATCAATAAACATAATCTACCACATTAAACAAAAACAACACATGATCATCTCATTAGAGGCCGAGAAGGCCTGTGACAAAATCTAAAACCCCTTCATGATAAAAGTTCTAGAGAGATTAGAGATATAAGTGATATACCTAAATATAATAAAGGTGATTCAAAGCATAGCAAGCCCATAGCTAACATCAATGGATAGAAATTCAAAGCCTTTCTACTAAAATCAGGAATAAGACAAAGTTGTCCACTCTCTCCACAGCTATTCAATATAGTACTTGAAGTCTTAGCTAGAGCAATAAGACAATGGGAAAAATTGAGGGGACACAAATAGAAAAGAATGGAATCAAAGTGTCATTTGCAGATAATATTATTTTATTCAAAATAAAAGAGCCTAAAAACTCCACCAGGAAACTTTTATAGCTGATAAATTCTTGCAGAAAAGTAGCAGGATATACACAAAATTCACACTCACAGAAATCAGTAGCCTTCTATATAAAGATAAGCATGCTGATAAAGAAATCAAAGAAACAGCACCTTTCACAATATCCTCAAAAAATAAGTTGGGATAACTCTAACTAAGCAAGTAAAAGACTTATAATAAGTTTCCAGCCTGGCCTAGCCCCAAGATTCAGACCAGCAGTCCCAGATAAACTGCCCACAGCTGCTTGGTCTCAATCACACAAAGACTTATATTAATTACATGCTGCTTAGCCTATGGCTCAGACATATTCCTAGGTACCTCTTGCATCTTAACACATTTCCATTAATCTGCCTTGCCATTTGGCTCCTGGCTTACCTGTATTTCTTTTACATGTTGATTCTTGGGCAGCTGGATCAGGTCTCTCCCTGACTCTGCCCTCTTTCCCCTTTATCTATGCTCCGATTTCCTGCCTACTTCTAAGATGCCTTGCCATAGGCCAAAACAGTTCCTTAATGATATTCACAACATACAGAAAGACATCCCACATCAATTTATATTTTTTAAAAAACTCTTGAAAGACATTGAAGAAAACACCAGAAGATGAAAAGATTTTCCATGCTCACGGATCAATAGGATTAATACAATAAAAAAAAGGACCATCCTATTAAAATCTACAGATCCAACACAATCTCCAACAAATTCTAACATAATTCCTCACTGAAATTAAAAAAAAAAAACAATTTTCAAATTCATATGGAAACACAAAAAGCCAGGATATCTAAAACATTCCTGAATAATAAACGACCTAACAGAGGTATCACCATCCCAGATTCCAAGTTTACAATAGTGATGTGGGATGTCTTTCTATACACTATAAATTACATTGGATAATAAAGAAAACGTTTTTGCTTATGGCAGGCCAGCTTATAGTCCCATAGGCCAAATAGTTTGTAATTAATATAAGACTCTGTGTGATTATTGGGACTAAACAGCTGTGGGAAGTCTGGACCTTAGGGCTAGGGCAGGCCAGAAACTTTATACTACACAACAGAGCTACAGTAATAAAAATAGTAGTGTATATTCATAAAAACAGATGCATTGATCAATGGAATTAAATTGAAAACCAACACATATGTTAACACATCTGTGGACAACTGAATTTTTATTTATTTATTTATTTTACAAAAAAAGTAAAAAATATACACTGAAGAAAAGACAGCATCTTCACCAAATGGTTCTTGTCAGCCTGGATGGCTGCATGTAGAAGTATCCAAAAAGATGCATACTTATCACCTTGCACAAAACCCAACTCCAAATGGATCAGTCTGCAATATAAGACCAGATACCCTGAATATGACAGAAGAGAAAGTGGGGAACAGCCTTGAATTCATTGGCACAGGAAAGGGGTTTCTTAGCAGGACATTGGTAGCACAGACACTAAAACCTCATGAAACAGAAAGACTTCTGTATGGCAAAGGACGCCATCGTTCCAGCAAAACAGCAGCCTACAGAATGGGAAAAGATCTTTACCAATGATACACTGCACAGAGGGCTAATATCTATAATATATAAAGAACTAAAAAATGTTTACATTATTTACATCAAAAATAAACAAACAAGCCAACTTTAAAATGGGATACAGAACTACAGAGTTCTCAAAAGATGAGACACAAAAAGCTGAAAAACATCTAAAGAAATGTTCGATATCCTTAGTCATCGTGGAAATGTAAATTAAAACTACTTTGGGATTTCATCTCACACCAGTCAGAATGGTCAATGTCACTAAAACAAACAACAGCAGGTCCTGGTGAGGATGTGGGGGAAAGGGAACAACACGTATCCATTGCTGACGGGAGCACAAACTTGTGCAGTCAATATGGAAGTCAGTGTGGTGGTTCCTCGGAAGCTGGGAATCACTCTACCTCAAGATCCAGCTATTCCACTTTTGAGCACACAAAGGACTCCACATCCTACTATAGAGACACTTGTTCATCCAGGTTCATTGCTGCTCTATTCATAATAGCCAAGAATTGGAAACACCCTAGATTTCCAACTGAGGATGGCTAATGAGAATCTGGTATATTTATGCAATAGAATGTTAATATTATTCATCTGTTAAGAAAACCAGTATTATAAAATTTCCAGGTAAATGGAAGGAACTAGAGAAAATCAATCTTAGTGAGGTAACACAAGGCCAGAGAGACAAATATTGCATGTTTTCTCTTACATTTGGATGTTACATTTTAAGCCTTATATATGTGCATTACAATCCAAATGACCACAGAGGTCAGGTACCTAGTGAGGAACTACAGGGGACGAGAGAACCTCCCAATGATGTGGAAATCGAGTAATACTACTATAGAGAGGCAAAGGGAAACTAGAATAAGAGGATTAAATAGGAAGGGGGAGGGAAGAGAAGGGTAAAGGAGGGAGGCAACTGACATTAAAGACCATTTGAAAGCCATATGAAAACCCACTACTCAGGGCTGGAGAGTTGGCTCAGTGGTTAAGAGCACTGACTGCTCTTCCAGAAGACCAGGGTTCAATTCCCAGCACCCACATGGCAGCTCACAACTGTCTGTAGTTCCAGTTCCCAGTTCCAGGCAAACACCAAGGCAAATAAATAAATAAAAAGTTTATAAAAGAAAACCCACTACTCTAGAAGTTTCTTACACACACACACACACACACACACAAGGAATCTAAATGGAGTCACCAAATAATAGGGTTGGCAATGTGCCAATTAAACATTTTATGTCACTAAGTAAAACCTCCAGTGCCAGAAATGGGTTACATCTTCTGAGGTATGAACCAAAGGAGCCAGTATGGAAACTCCCAAACATCACAGGCTATTGCCAAGCCTATTTATTCTCTACAACCTGACTGTGATGATATCTAGCATATCTAATAAAGATTGCCTGAAAACCAGAGGACAGAACCACCCACAGAGTTAGCCACTGAGGTCAGAGAGTGGTGACCCACACCTTTAATCCAGCATTTAGGATCCCATGCCTAAGCTCCCAGGAAACACACACATCTTTGATCCTAGCACTAGAAAAGTTGAACCAGGAAGTAAGTGGCTGGATGGAGAAGGAAAGATAAGGCTAGAGGAGGCAGGAGTTCAGGCCTTTGGAGCCCTTTGCAGGTGACCCCTTCACTTTCGGCTGAGGACGCAGAGGCATTTAGTCTGAGGATCTGTGAGGAACGGCTAGGTGAGAAGTTACTGCAACCTGGTATTCCTGTCTCTCTGAACTTTCATCTTTTCCCGAGTATCTGGCTTCAGGCTCTTGTTAAAAGACCAAGTAGAATTTGTGCAATACCTGACGGTAAGGCCCTATTGCTGAAAACAACACATATGTCACCCAACTTGGAGCAGCAGAGCTAGTACCTACCAAGAAGCTTCCCCCTTCTGACTGGTGTTCATGGTTCTGGAAGGTTCTCTTCAGACTAATGGGAGGAAAAAGTAATCCTCACCATCTTCCAGCTACAAGTCATGTAAGCTTCAACAGTGGCTAGCCTGCAAGATAGACTGGTGCAATAGCGACACAAATATTATTGGAATAACCAGCATGTTTCTGATTGGATTTAAAGCCCACTTCATGAGATGAAACCCATACCCAACACTGCTAAAATGGCCAAGAACCTGAGACTCGACAGACCATAGGCCCAAGGGAAAACCTAATATTATTGCACTAAAGGGACACAGCAATAGAATGACTTGTAATGACATTCTGATATAACTATACATTATTGCTCCACTTAGCTCTCACCAGAGAAGCTTCTAGCAATAGATGACAACTAACACAGAGACTCACAACTGGACCGTGTGGAGAGAGTGAGGGACTTTGGAGCACTCAGTCCTAAATGGGATATCTTTATCAAAGCCCTTCCCCTTAAAGCTCAGGGCTCTATGCTGAAGTGAAATGGAAAGACTATAGGAGCCAGAGGTGAGTGATTTCCAAGACAGCTAGGGCTACAGTGAAAACCTGCCTTGAAAAACAAAACAAAGACCTAGAGGTAATGCATGATTCCAAGGAGACAGTGTCTTCAGACTCAACAAGACTCATACACGTATGAACTAACAGAGGCTATGCAAACACACCAAAGGCCCACACAGGTTTAAGCCAGATAGGGTCCTCGAAAAGTCCCATCCCAAGCAAGAAGCCATCTGCACCTACTGACAAAGGAAAACTCATTTTTCTGTAATGGAGGCTCACTGGGTGTATTAACAGACTTTAGGGCAGACCCCATGCTCTGCAGGAGATGGCCAACACAAAATGAGCTCAATGGTATTTCTGTAGACTTTTTGTCTCATATTGCTTTTGGGAGACATTTTCAAATCTTACTGTTATTTTGCTTGTTTGTTTTATGTTTTTGAGGGTTTTTTGGTTTTTTTAATATTTATTTTTATTTTATGTGACTTGGTGTTTTGCCTGCATGTATAACTGTGTAAGGGTATCAGATCTTGGAATTACAGACAGTTGCTAGCTGCCATGTAGATGCCAGAAATCAAACTCAGGTCCTCCGGAAGAACAGTCAGTGCTCTTAACTGCTAAGCCATCTCTCCAGTCCCATGTTTTTGAGTTTTTAATAGTGATTTGTATGTATTTGATGAACTTTGTTGTTGTTTTTTTTTTTTTTAAGAGAGGAAAATAATATAAAGTTGGATGGGTAGGGAGTTGAGGAAGATCTAAGATTCCAACTTAGGATGGAAAAAACATGATTAAAATACATTGTATAAAAACTTGTCAATTAAAAATAGTAGTAAATTAGAAAAAAATCTATACAATAGTCATTAGCTGTGAAGGTTGCTGAGAGATGTGTCTTTCATACATAGGTATTCCATATTACAATCCCAACCAACCAGGCTTACTGCCTGAATGCCACAACCTGGAGTGAGGATCACTCCTTTCCACAGGAATTTGCTGGAAATTTTGAAACTGTATGCGTGCGTGTGTGTGTGTGTGTGTGTGTGTGTGTGTGTGTGTGTGTGTGTGTGTGCATGTGTATATGTGTGTGTATGTTTGTGTGCATGTGTGTGTGTATATATATGTGTGTGTATGTTTGTGTGCATGTATATATGTGTGTGCATGTATGTGTGCATGTGTGTTATGTGTATGTGAGTCTGTGTGTGTTTATGTGTGTGTGTGCATGTGTATGTTTGTTTGTGTGTGTGTATGTGTGCATGTATATGTGTGTTTGTGTGTGTGTATGTGTGTATGTATGTGTGTTCATGTGTATATGTGTGTATGTGTGAGTGTGTGCATGCATGTGTGTGCGTGAGTGTGAGTATGTGTGTGTAGTCACTTTTCTCTTTACAGCTTCATACAGGTCCTAGGGATGGACTTGGCTGCCATGCTTATGTGGCAAGTACCTTTACGTGCTGAACCATCTTGGAAGCACAGACCACTTCCAGGGGAGCTGTGCCTCCTTCTGCATCCCTGACCTAGAGTGCTGCACTCGCAGCTGTGACTCCGTCAGCACTCCTCTGCAACCACGCTGTGCTCTCATTCAGGTTCCTAGTGAAATTCTGAAGACAACAGCCTCAAAACTCATCCAAACTCTTTATAAGCCCCTGTCCCAGGGAAGCTCATTCCCATGCTCTAATGCGGCACTTTCTTTCCAAGGATTTTCTTTCTCCTAATCCACATGCTTAAAATCTATATTAAAGACATTTTTAAGGGGACACAGGAAAGAACTTCAAGGTGAGCCAGTGTGAAGTGTGTTGGAGCTTATTAAGATTTTTGAGGATCCAAGTTCTACTTGAGGGCCTAAAAGATACCAGAGCTTCTCAGGCCATGAGGCAGCGTGGAGCCGGGCTTCTACCCCTGCCACCATGTCACTGCGATCGATATACATCAGGGTATAGCAGCAGATTTACAGTTTAAAAGACCGCTCTGAGGGCCACAGCAGAGGAGAAGGATGCTGCGGGCAAGAGCAGCATGGAGGAACAGTTGAAGAACATCAAGAAAGAAAAGGAAAGATCGACCCGGAGTGAGAAGAAAGTTAGGTTTTCAAGCTGTAGTTTGAGGTAGCAGCTAACAGGACTTCTTAGGAAGTTGGTCAGACCTAAGAGAAGGCCTGAGGACATCTTCCAGGTTGGGCCCCAACCCTGAATCTTCATGAACTTGACTGCCAACCTCCCTTCAACACTGGTGCCCCAAAGAGAGGTGTTTTCCTTGCTTTGTCAGCAAACGGAATTACAGAAATATTAATGTCACATTGGCTGAGGGGAAAACAGCTCTCTGCTCTTGTGTGCCCTCTCCTCCTGAGGAGTACATTTCTACTGTATTCGACAGTAGTTTGGGAACATTTAACTTGTACACAGTTAAAGGCCTTCTCACATTTCAAAAGACTCTGAAGGCTCTTTCAGGTCATGTTTGTTCATTCAGCACTTAGGCAGAATAACTAAAAGCTGAAATTACAAACGTCTGCTGATTTAAAAAAAAAAATCAACCGAAACATAAGATAAAGTACATCTGAAATAATAATGAGACCTTAAAAGAGGCATCCGCTGCATTGAATAGTAGGCTCAAAGCTAAAATGACCCTGTGCGGCCCAGTACAGGGGGGACAGCCCTGCCCCTGACAGTCAGCCTTGAGTCCCTCACCCAGCCTTCCTGGCTGTCCTGGCTTGTCCTCACCTCCCCTCAACACTGTTGTCAAGTCAGTACCTGCCATTAGTGCTTCTCAGGAGGCATCTGCCTTGGCAAGAGCTGGACCGGGGTAACCTGCAAGCTTCCACTGCCCCATGGCTGCCTATATGGACTTTCAGCCGTATTTGGGTCCTTGAGGGACCCGCTTTCTCTTGCATTCTTTCTTTCTGAGGGGAGGTCCTTGAAGGGCTTCCCCATCCCCTCTTACTGAGACAGCGTCTCACATCGCTATCCTCCTGCCTCAGCTCCATTCTCTTCTCCCAGTCTGGCTTCTGGGGATCTGGGCCCCACTGCAATGAAAGCAGTTATTTTTCTTGTTAGCCCCAGAGAGGTGGGAGAGGGAGTCAGTAAGTCTAGCATCTCTCCCTGTACTTGCCCTGCCCTCTCAAATCCTTAGAAAACAGCCAGTTAGAAACAGCTTTTGCTAGAAAGTGCTGATTTCTCACAGGAACCCTCAAGGCTGAAAAGCTGACATGGCTGCCTTCGTTGTTATCTCTTTTTGGGGTTAGTCACCAGCCTAACTGCCTATAGCAGTTGAGTGAGCTTCTGAGAGCTGGGATGCCTGTCCTAGCTCACTTTCCTTAAGGCTGATTGCACAGAGGGCAACCCAGACCTTTTACATCTGTTTTTACAAGGTCATGCTGCAGACACTGAGAAGGTGCCTCAGGGTCTTCAGGCCTACACTTATGTCTAGGAATAGGGCAGCCTCACAGGCAGACTCCCATATTATTTTAGCCCCAAATAGCAGCGCCCATGCTGTGGGAACTAGACTGCCCCTCAAATGATGATAGAGACAACCAGCCTCTTTGAACTACCTGCTAAGGGTCCATCAGGCCAAGCCTTGAGCATGACTGCTTTACTTTATGCATACTTTCTGGCTCTGCCCTTCCCACGTACTTAGAAGGTACCAGCTGATACCTTTACGGAGTCAACCACTGAATCACATGGGTGTCCTAACTCGAGGTCACTGGACTTCACTTTTCCTCCTCCCAATACGGCCACATTTACTAAAATCCCTAACCCTTCACTACCTCCCTTCTCTCCGTTGGGCTGGGTGGCCATAACTGGTTTCCAGGACTCCTGTAATCATCCTATTTACTACTTGGGACCTCGGACGGGCAGCCTTGAGTCTGTGCTGCAAGGCCTTCCTACACATTTGCTTCATGGCTGAATCTCTAGCAGTGACCTCTGTTGTTCAGTTCTCCCTGTTCTCTGGTAGGAACAATAAGAGTCTAAGAACCAGTAACCTCTTTAGGGCTTTGGTGGCAAGGAGTCTTGAAGAAAAAAATCTGGCCCTAGAAAATCAGAATCCTGACAAGATTTTAACACTGTCCTCAGGTGATTCCTGGACACCCCAGAAATGTTAGGGAAGGTCAGGTCAGGGCGTAGGGCCTTCTCTTCTTACTGGCAGAAAGGGTTCTTATAAACTATTGTCTCAGTCAGGGTTTCTATTGCTGTGAAGAGACACCATGACCATGGCAACTCTTATAAAGGAAAATATTTAATTGGGGCTGGCTTAGTCTATTATCCTCATGGCACGAAACATAGCAGCCCACAGGTAGACAGGTGCCGGAGAAGGAGTTGAGAGTCCTACACTTTTACCTGCAGGCAACAGGAAGTGAACTGTCACACTGAGCAAGGCTTGAGCATATATAAGATCTCAAAGCCCACCTCCACAGTGACATACTTCCTCTAATAAGGCCTGCCTATTCCAACAAGGCCACACCTCCTAACAGTGCCACTCCCTTTGGGCCAAGCATTCAAACACATGAGTCTATGGGGCCATTCTATATGAACCACACTTGTCCTACTTAGGTTCCCTTGATCTTCAGCCTCACTGCCTTTGCTTTCCAAAGAATTGGAGTCATTTCCTTCTAGTACCCTCTGTCCTGCCCCATCCCTTCTTCCAGGCTACTTCTGACTCCCCTGCTAAGGCTGGAACTCATATCTTGACAGTCACATTTCTTTCAGGGCTGAGTTTTTGCTGTGTTTCTTCCCAAGTAGGACTTCTAACACCAGTCAAATCACTGCATCTGTGGCCCATCTCTGAGTTACTTCACTCTGACAAGGAAAGTCTTGGAGCTGAGCTACTCACTGACTCTGAAGCCCCTAGTTCTAGGATGTGTACTCTCAGGGGCTGAATCTCCTTTCCCATGGCCCACTCTGATCTCAAGTACTCACTTGACCATATTCAAGTTAAAAAGTATCCTTGGAATGATGCCTGTATTCATTATAATAGTGTCTTCCCAAAGTTTTATGTATTTTATTTTGGAGTCAAATCATCATCATCATCATCATCATCATCATCATCATCATCATATCTTTGTCCTCAGAGCTGTTGTGTAGCCAGTTTCCTTTAAAATTAAACATTCCATCCTGCAGGGAAGCTCCTTAGAACAGAAAGCAAATAACCCACAAGGGCTTCTAGAAGTCCCTGAAACTGACTAGATTCACTAGGCCCATCCCTCCCCAAGAATGAACAATAGACTTGCTTAGAGTCTCTATCAAATAAGTCCAGCTGTCAGAAAGAAGCAGAGAACCCTCTAAGCAGCCCGGATGAGGGTTAGACCGACCAAGTCGCCTGGGACACTCTCCATCCTGCGGAGCAGCCTGCAGGCTATGTGTGCAGTGCTCCAGGTTCCCAGCTTTGTGAGCTGTCACCATGCTGGGGTGGGCTTTAGTGAAAATCTGTCTCGAGTTGTAGCTGTTCCTGTATGTAATCCCTCTCACACATGCTGTACGTAACCCCAATAGCACTCAGTGGTGCACCAAGCAGGACTCTGGCGGTGGCCACACTGTGGTCTGTCATGGGCTATCTGGGGTGAGTAGACATGAGTGGTGTTGCATCTCCCCAGAAGACTTGCCACACAACACAGTTCTACAGAGATTAACTCGTTTAACCTTTAAAAATAATCCAATGAAGCTAGTAATTATTAGCTTTGTTTATAAATCAAAAGGAGAAAAAGGCACAGAAAGTTTAAGACAATTCAGAACTGTAGTCCAATAGTCTGAATGGCTTCTCAATCTGTGGGTTTGTAACCCCTTTGACAAACCTCTACCTCCAAAAATAACTATGATTCATAACAGGAGCAAAATTACAGCTATGAAGAGGCAACAAAACAGTGTTATGGTGTGTGTGTGGGGTCACCACCACATGAGGAGCTGTATTAAATGGCCACAGCACTAGGAAGGTTGAGAAGCACGGGATGAGACCCTGAAAGTTACATATTTAAATGTATGACACACACACATTTGTATTTCAGTACTAGTGCTGGAACCCAGATCCTAAATCTTTCTACTAAATGCACAAATACAGAGAAATAACATGAGGAACTTGGTTCCTTTTTCTTCTGTTAGTCACCCCTACCTCTCTCCACCCACATGAGAGAGACAGCAGCACCTTGTTTCTTTTTTTTTAAGTTTAAAGGACCAGCGTCAGAAACCAGTTTCCCCTGCAAGATAAAGGGGTTCACCAAAAGAATGTTAAGAGCTTTCCAATTAAACAATTAAAATCTTTAGGAAGAGTGATTTGGAAACTTTATATTGCACTTTGTGAGATGTCATGGCCTTGTGTTCTCTAAGATAACCCCATGAAGGTCTTGTGTCTTTTAGACCAACCATAATCTGAGTTTATGTACACTGATGATATTCTAATGGATTTGCATTTGTGAATGTTTACATTAAATTTCTGGACAGCTTCAGTGGGTTGGATCTGACATGCTCAACTGGCTCCTTCGCCACTGGTACAAGCGCGCCCTCTGCTGGCCACGGCCAGCAAAGAGCCTGGCTCCATAGAGCAGAGAATTTTCATTGCTTCAGGCAATAGTGACTTATTACTCCCAAAGCTAGGAAGGTAGGTTTAGGGTTGGGCATACAAAGACACGTGGAAGCTCCACAGCTCTAAAAGGTCTCACAGTATAATGGGGTACACCCAGTCCAAGCATCAGGCCACTAGAGAGTTAGGGTTATCACTGCCTCTCAAGTTCCCATTACTTTTTTCACTCCAAGAGTACACAAAACCATACAGTTCAGTACAGGGCTCTTTTGCTAGGAATGATGACTCATGCTGTCTAAGAGCAACACAGCTCATGGGTGCTACCCTTGGGACTCAGCCAACTCTGCAGTCCTGGCAGCCAGCCTCCCAGGACAGATACAAACACTGCAGGGAAAGCTTAGGTGCTCATAGGGACTAGAAATGGCTTCACTGTTAAAAGGTGTATGTGTAGGGGGGTGATGACTAATCTTGGTGTCAACTTGACAACACCTGGAATAAATAAACTAAAAGGCAGGCCTGGGCAATTCTGCGTGGGACATTTTTGATCAGGTTGTTTGAAGAGGGAAGATGGACTCTAAACGTGGGTGGAGCTCTCTGATAGCAGCCCAGATTAAAGAACAGGGAAGATGGAAAGTGTTCGTTTTTGCCTGCTTGCCTTCACTCTTGTTGGCAAATTCATCTATGCTGTCGCTGCATCCTTCCACACAGACTAAAGATAAGCAACTCTCCAAGGAGCTTCCATGTTATCAGCACCCTCACTGTCAGCCTCACTTGGCTGAGGCTTCTTGGCCTCTGCAGCATGAAATAATCATTTCATGACCGCCTCGACCATACTGTGCAAGCCAACCTAATGAACCCATTTTAACGTATATACTTATCACTTCTGTTCCTCTAGAGAACCCTGGCTAACACATTCATAAAAGGAGAGAAAATAGCTGAGGGGAGGGTACACTTTTAACACCAGCACTCCAGAAGCAAGAGCAGGTGGGTCTCTGTGAGTTCAAGGTCAGCCTAGTCTACAATGCAACAAAGTTCCAGGCCAGTCAGGGCCACAAGGTGAGACCTGTATGAAAACAAAGAAAAAAATCCCCAAACACTTTTTCTTTGTTAAAAAAGAGAAAGTGTAAAAAATGAGAGGGTTGAAAACCAGAAGGGTGGAAATATGGATCATTAAAGTAGGAAGGAAGGAGAGATTAGAAGAATAGAAG
>PVIH01003074.1:45119-170143 GCA_004025045.1 Sigmodon hispidus
AAAAAAAAAAAAAAAAAAAAAAAAAAAAAAAAAAAAAAAAAAAAAAAAAAAAAAAAAAAAAAAAAAAAAAAAAAAAAAAAAAAAAAAAAAAAAAAAAAAAAAAAAAAAAAAAAAAAAAAAAAAAAAAAAAAAAAAAAAAAAAAAAAAAAAAAAAAAAAAAAAAAAAAAAAAAAAAAAAAAAAAAAAAAAAAAAGAAGAATAGAAGATGTAAATATGCGTAGTTAAAGGAAGAAGGAAGGAAGGGAGGAAGGAAGGAAGGAGGAAGAGAGCTGGAAAATAAGAGCAAAGATCCGGACGGTTATAGGGCAGCGCTTGCACTATCCACAACATCTGAAATGCACAATTCAAATGTAAGAAATGCTTATATTTAAGAAGATAAGTATTCTAAAAGCATAAGTATTCTAAAAGCATAAATGCATTCTGTCAGAGACTCCTGCAGCACATCCCCTAGCAGATAGATGTACAGAGGTCAGGGTCAGCAGAAGGGAGAGATGGAGCACATCTGTCTTAGGGCTTCTATTGCTGTGAAGAGATAACATGACCACAGCAACTCTAAAGAAAACATTTAACTGGAATGGCTCGCTTACAGTTTCAGGGGTTCAGTCCATTATCATCATGGCAGGGAGCATGGTGGGGTGCAGGCAGATGTGCTGTGCTGCTGGAGTAGTAGCTGTCCCCTGGAAGAGCAGTCCGTGCTTCCAACCACGGAGAGATCTCCAATCCCCGCCAGCTCTTAGAACCCTTTTCCTCCTACTGGGTTGTTTCATTCATTTCACTGATATGAAAGTGTGCTTAGCCTAACTGTAACTTCTTATGCCATGTTTGATTGAGATCATTGGGAGGCCTGCCCTTTTCTGAAGAGAGACAGGAGAGGAAGAAATTGTGGTCAGGATGAACACCTAGGCACCCTTCCTCCCCGCATGAGGTGCTGTGAGCCTCCTCCTCCTGCTCAGCAAACTCTCCACTGAGGTACGTGCCCAGCCCCTAGTTACCACTTTGATTTTACTTCCTTGTCCTAATTCAGTCACTTCTCAACCTTTGGATAAAGAACAGAATTCAAGGAGGGATGGGTAGCAATGAGGAAGAACTAGAGGGAGGTAACAGGCTTAGGCCTTGTGCCAAGTCATAAAGCCATCTTGAATTTCCATAAGTATGTTAGACTTTCACATAATCCTTTTTTTCCTCCAGTTTTTCAAGACAGGGTTTCTCTGTGTGGGCCTGGCTATCCTGGAACTTACTCTATAGACCTCTCAAGGTGGCCTTGAACCCAGAGACCCACCTGCCCCTGTCTCCTGGGTGCTAGGATTAAAGGGGTATGCCATGACCACTCAGCTTTTCCACATATCTTTACATACAGATTGACATAATATTTTCTGATACTGTTTTAACATAAAACAATCTACTCTTAAGTATGTTTAACATAATGATTTACCCTGTTATATAATCATAATAGTATTTATATAGCAAGCTATTATATATTTCCACAATGTGAATGAGAGTACTTAAATAATAAAATGTGTTTATGCAATGTTGAATAACATGTAATGAGCAATAATATTTATGTTTAACAGAACACTCTACTTCACACAGTTTAAAAAGAGCTATAATCTACTACTTTACTGGTATTCATTTATAATACTATGAATTATTAGAGTACCAGTTTGGCCTATAATCAGAGCATCTCCTAGATCCTATAAACTAGTTCTGTCAGTTCATCCTCTTTGATCTCTCATTATGCCTCCACCTAGTGTTTTGATTGGCTCATCCTCTACTTGGTCCAACAAGAGACTTGAAGGTTGTTCAATGTCTTTCACACCAGATGTGCTAAGTATCATTTTACCTGTGTGTGTGTGTGTGTGTGTGTGTGTGTGTGTGTAGAAAGATATCCCCACATATATCCTTCTCATTCCTATCCCCTATCCCACATAAAGAAATAAGATAGATAGATAGATAGACAGATAGATAGATAAAGACAGATAAGGACAGATATTGAGAGACAGACATACACACACACACAAATATATATAAAAAGAGATGAGAGATAGATGGATTATATATATGTATATATATATATATATATATATATAGAGAGAGAGAGAGAGAGATGGATACAGAGAGTTAGACAGATGAATAGATATCAAGAGATAAAGGGGCAGATGAGTAGATATTGAGAAACACATAGAGAGTGAGATAATATAGTCAGTGAAAGTGCTGGTACTTACAAATATAGCACCAGACATGCAAAACTCATGAGTTTTGAGATGGTCATTCACATTTTGGTCTTACTAACATAATAGATTTAAAAACTGATGTGCCTTTCGTCATCATCCAGAGGTTATGAATTATTTAGTCACAGTTTTCCAAAATAAAATTATCTATGATATGTGTGTGAGAGTGTGTGTATGGTACAGATTTCAAAAGAAATACATGTGCGTACATCTTCCTATCATCTACCTATTTATCTGTCTACCTAACTTACCTACTTTTGCCCCAGGGCTTTTAAAACAGAAATATTTAAAAAATGGAAAAAATATAAAGACAAGCTTGGTGGGTCCTGTGCTGTGAGATGTGTGGGTCTCTATCACAGAAATCTTTCATTTTCTTCATCTCCATTCTAATGAACACCAAAAAATAAAGGTGTACATGTTCATGAAGATTCAGAGTCAACTTGGCATTTTGTAAGGAGCTGTCATTAGTCTCTTTACACAGGAAAAGAATATCAGTACTGTTTTTCCTAGAGCTAGACTTTGTAGTTAACAAAGCAGTTAGTCACAGAGACTTTGTTAACTGCCTGAGAAACCACTAGAGCAGAGGCTAGAAATATTCAAGGAATACCATGTCCTTTTCTGAGAGCATCCTGGGAATTAAAAGGACGTTTGGTTGGTCAACAGGGAATCAGGTGGTGAATATACAGACAAGCAGGTGCACACACATAAACACATACGTGGATGCTGGTAGGGACCAGAAGAGGGCGCTGAATACGCTGAAGCAGGCGTTATGGGAAGTTGGAAATACCCAACTAGATGCTGAGAACTAAACTCGAGTCTTCTGTAAGAACAGAATGTGCTCTTATCCACTGAGCCATCTCTCCAGCCCCAAATAAAATAAAATTAATTTAAAAATAGTTGTTTGTCAAACAGCTTCATTCACAGATGTAGGAACCAGCATTTGTCTGGTTCTAAGGAGTCAATGGTACTGGTCACTGGATTAAAAATAGACAGAAGCTCCATGGGAGTTCAAACAGAACTGTATCCTTAATACATACCAGGGCCTTGATAATGGTCAGAAACCACTTGAGCATTAACAGTAGAAAAACCAGAAAATCCAAAGACTGAGGATAAGGTAACTAGACTTGTCACAAGAGATCAGCACTTGAAATCCACTAAGTACAGAATGCTAAAGAGCCCTTGGAAGCAGAAGACAGTCTAAAAGCTTTCATGGCCTCTTTTTCCTCGTCTTCTAAGATGACATATTTTTAGATCCTTTCCCAACATTTTAATGAAAACTTACAAACACAAGCCAGGTTGGACCATGCACACATGTCATCCCAGCACCGGGGCAGGACAAGCCAGAGAATCAGGAATTCAAGGATATCCATGGCTACATAGTGAGTACAAGGCTAGCCTGAGCTACACAAGACCCTGTCTGAAGACCAACAAATAAGAAATTACAAACATAGGCAAATTTGAGAGAATTTTATTGTGCATACCATCTAGTCTACAAATGTATTTCTTCTTGAATTATATCTATTAATTTCCCTCTGCATTCATCAATCCATATTATTTTTTTCTTGTTTTCAATCCATATTATTTTATGCATTAAAAAATACATTATAGCCATCAGCAGATATTTCCTTAAATAATGAAGTACATATTTATAAACTAGAGCTGAACATGTGCTACTAATTTTTTCTTCTAGAATTATATTTATATATATATACTTGTCTTCATTTAAGTTAGTTTCTGGTTTTAGAACACGGAACTCCAGTTGTTACATTTGTGTTGTGCCCAGACATTGTGATTCATTAAAATATCATTTTAATACTTTTATTTTGCAAAATTTTAATCATATGCCAGCCACAAAATGATCATGATATCTTTAAGATTTATTTATATCAAATGAATTAATCTGTCTCTCTTCATTGCCAATCAGTATTCTACTGTGTGGTTTACCAGTTTCCATGTAAACAGTTTATTTTGGAAGCATTTATGTTTTATGTGACCATAAGCTAGTATAGCTCAGAGCATCAGGAGAAATGCAACTCCTTGTTCTTCCCAGCTTGAGACTTCACCCCTATTTTTTAAATTTTTTTTTTTAAACTTTATTTATTTATTTATTTACTTATTTGCCTTGGTGTTTTGCCTGGAACTGGAACTACAGACAGTTGTTAGCTGCCATGTGGGTGCTGGGAATCGAACCCGGGTCCTCTGGAAAAGCAGATGGTGCTCTTAACCGCTGAGCCATCTCCCCAGCCCCAAGACTTCACCCCTATTTTTGACTCTAAGTGATCATCTACATAGATGCAAATGCATGCATTTATGTAATAATACTATTTTGTATTGAGTAATACTTTCATGCAATTATAAAAAGTGCTATTACTTTAGTAATTTTTCTTTTTTAAAATATCTTTTATTTTACGTGAATTGGTGTTTTGTCTGCATGTATAACTGTGTAAGGTGGTCAGATCTTGGAATTATAGACAGTTGTGAGATACCATGTGGATGCTGAGAACTGAACTTAGTACCTCTGGAAGAACAGTCAGTGCTCTTAACCGCTAAGCCATCTCTCCAACTCATGTTTCTTTATAGAAAAAATTTTAATGAATTATTAAAGTATCATTTGGCCTCTATTCAGAATATCTACAAAAATCTCAGTATGGTGGTACATCTATAACCCCAGCAATTGGGAGACTGAGGCAAGAGGATTACATGTTTGAGGCCAGCCTGGATTATTGAGTTGGAAGATCTTTATAGCAAGATCCTGTCTCAAAGCCACAACGCCAATGTCTTCACATATATTGATTAGGAATAAACAAATATGTTAAGTATTATCTATCAATTGTTCTTCATCTTCACAAATACACTGTTATCCCTCCAGTGGGCCCTAGGATTTTGTATTATATTTTCTAACCCTGCAGGACACAGAGGAAAGTGCCTGACAAACTTTGAAAATATAAGCAAGACAGTCTTTCAAATTTCCAGCTTCACTGAAAAGTCTGCCAAATACTCTAGACCTGTAGGCTGAAGATGGATGCCCCAACATTGCAGAGAAACTTTGGGTGACTGTCCAGGCAGTCAGATGTCTCTGTCATTTCTAGAGGTTTGGAAGTTGTTTGCAATGTACTTTTAGTTTGCTCAAATATTGTATCTTTCTGAGGTCTTTGATGGAGTTGAAGACTAGATAGTTATAGCTGCATTTTTCCTTAGTTATGTTAGAAAGTAAATTACATATAAAACTTTGGAGTCACTAAAAATGGGTGAGTGGTGGAGTGCTTTCTCTGAATTTGCTAAATGTAAATGGACTGAATATTGTAAGTTAATTCTTGATAACTGTTTGTTGTATGTAGCTATACTATGTTATAGAGTTAAAACCTTTCTTTTTCGACAAAAAAGGGGAAATATTGTAGAATATTATTTTAAGGTGTGTTATTTTTATGTTGCATTTGTTTAACTCTGTGAAGTTGTGTTACTTTACCTGTCTAAAACACCTGATGGTCTAATAAAGAACTGAACAGCCCATAGCTAGGCAAGAGAAAGGATAGGAGGGGCTGGCAGGCAGAGAGAATATATAGAAGGAGAAATCTGTGAGGAAAGAACAGAGAGAAGAAACAAGAGAAGGAGGAGAAGGAGTCCAGGCTCCAGCCACAGAACCACACAGCCAACAACTGAGAAAGAGTGAACATATCATCACAGAAGTAAGAGGAAGGGAAAAGCCCAGAGGCAAAAGGTAGACAGGATAATTTTAGCTAAGGAAAGCTGGCAAAAAACAAACCAAGCTAAGGTCAGGCATTTATAATTAAGAAAGGCCTCTGTGTATTTATTTGGGAGCAAAAGATCAAGAGTAAAGAACAATATACACCACACATAAGTATACATAATACATACATACATTGATAAACCACAACTAATGCTACTTTAGAAGTGTTACTTTTGATTACTATAGCTGTACATAAAAGCAGGTTCATTACCTGATTTGTCTAATGGTCTTAGATTCACCTTGTATTTTTCGGTTGCCTGGTTAATACAGTTGTGATATCAGGAGTGGTTCTAGAGAAACAAAATTGTAAGGATGAATATTTGAAACAGGTTTTGCGATTCGCCAAGAGCCTCTCTTGGGCTCTCTTCAGGGCCTCTGACTCTGCCATCCAGTGCCAAGTCTGAACCTCTCTTTTGATACCTTAAATTCTGGATTTCCACTGTAACTGAGGTTGCATCTTCACCACTGGCCTCTCCCATCCTTTCCTGGTGCCAAGCCTCAGTTTCTATTCAAGACCTTTTCATGATTTTAAAATCAGTACCAAAATCAGTGCCTTGTGGGAGACTCTATATATCAGCAAACTTAGCTGTGAGCACGAGATGCAGCCTTAGGCCACTCCAGACCACAGCTTGTGTGTGCTAACCCTCAGGAAATACTCCCAGATTTTACCTCCATCACCCTTTTGTCTGTTTTGTTTATTTTGTTTTCAAGATAGGGTTTCTCTGTGTACCCCTGACTGTCCTGGAACTCTCTCTGTAGACCAGGCTGGCCTGAAACTCGGAGATCTGTCTCTCTGCCACCCAAGTTCTGGGATTAAAGGTATGTGCCATCACCAGCTAGCTGATGTTGGGCTATTATTCTTAATCACAGCTGATTCTTCAGCCTCAGTTGATCAGAACCATAGATTCTTAATTCAAAATATTACATGATGGGTCCCAGTAGAGTGTTTGAAAGACTCTAAAACTTCTCTCTGAAATTTCACAAACCAAGTCTCCATGGTTTCCACTGCTCTCCATGTTCTTATCTTTCAAGTTCCCACAAATGGTTATTAAACTCCGAACATCCACTGGCTTTTCCAGCCCTAAATTCTACATCCTTCACAAGTCTAACATAGCAGTATGATGAGGTCTGTCACAGCTATAGTCCCTAGCATCAATTTCTGTTCTAGTTCGTTTTCTATTGTGCTAAAACACTGAACAGAAGCAGCTTAGGAAGGAGAGCATTTATTTGGCTTATACATCCTAATCACAACTCATCACTGAGAGAGGCCAAAGCAGGAACCAGGCAGGTGGTGGAAATTAAGGAGAGGTCATAGAGAAATGCTGTTTCCTGGCTTACTCTCCACAGTTTATTCAGCCTGTTTTCTCATACCCAGGACCACTAGCTCAAAGGGTGGCATCACCCACAGTGGTGCCCACAGGCCAATCCGATGGAGGCGTTTTCTCAGCTAAGGTTCCCTCTTCCCAGATGACTTGGGCTCATGTAAGTTGACATTAAAAAAAACAAAAACAAAAAACTAGCCAGGACAGTCTTGGAGTCTAAATAAAAAAGAAAGTATATGCAGCAAAAGAAGCCTTATTATTCCTCCACCAAAAGGTCTTTTTGCACCCACAAAATATTGATAATGCCCATCCACATGATGAGGGCACATCTTAGTCTCATTCATCTACTAATCTCTTTCAGCAAACACCCACAGAAAGAATGTACTGGCTATCTGGGCATCCCTTATTCCAGTCAAACTGAGATATAAAACTGTCACAAAAACCAAAAGCACAGGTGACAAAAGAAAAAAAATAGATAAAGCTACATTATAATTATATTTTGTACTTCAAAGAACATCATTGAGAGACTGAATGGATCAAACATTTGCACATTGTCTATCTGGTAAAAGGACTAAGGTTTTTAATTTATCCAGAAGTATTATAGTTAGGCATAGTGGCTCATAGCAACAGTCCCAGGACACAGGAGGCCTGGGCAGGAAAACATGAGTTCGAAGCCAGCTTGAGCTACATAGGGAGCTCCAGGTAAGTCTGGAATGCAGAGTAGAGACCCTGAGACAGAAAAAAAATTGTATAGAACTGCTATATCCCAAGACTAGGATGCTACTCAGTGGCATAGTATTTGCTCAGCATGCCCAAGACCCTAGGTCCCATCCCCGGTATTACAAAGTCCATACCCAAACATAAAAAGAACTAGTTAGCCTGAATTAGGGCCTACTCTAACAGTGTCATTTTAGCTGGAAATGGTGGTACACACCTGTAGTCCCAGCACTTGAGGGCTGGAAGCAAGATGACCAGAAGTTCAAAGCTAGCCTTAACTACATATTAAGTTAGAAGCTAGCCTCAAATCCACAAGACTCTGTTTCCAGACAACAAAATTACAATTACCACTTAAGAAGAAAATTTAATCCAATTTTAAAGTAGCTAAACATCTGAATAGCCAGTGTGGTTGTGGTAGTTACACATCTATGGCAAGTTCTAGGCCAGCAAGTGATTCATAGTGAGACCATCTCAAAATAAATAAAGAGAAAAGGCCTGAATAGAAATTACTCCAAAGATGCATAAACAGCTGGTCAGTACGTGGAAAGCTACTTGGTGTTATTGATCATTTGGGAAAGGTAAGTCGACAATGAGATACTACCAACGTGGCAAAAATTATAAAAAGATGATAATAAGCATTGGTAAGGAGGTAGAGAAAGTGGAACCCCTCACATCATTGATGGGATTATAGATAATACAACTACACAAGAGAAACAGCTCTGCAGATCTCCAAACATTTACATATGAATTTACCACGATTCAGCATTTCAGCTCTTAGGTATGTAATCCAGAAATCTTAAAAAATAATGTTCATCCAAAAACCCATACAATGAATTTTCATAGCAATATTATGCATAGTTGCCCCCAAAGTAGAAACTTGGAGATACAACAGAAAAACAAAAACATGTTCTTTATATGCAGTGGAATATAACTTGTGTATAAATAGGAAGAAGCCAAGCTACAACAGAAAAAAACTATGAAAACATCATACTAAATAAGCAAACATTTAAAAGACCACACATTATATGAAGTGTCCAAGAAAGACCTAAGCCCTCTGAGTTTGGAAGTATATTGGTGGTTAGTTGGTGGTCAAATAGGGAAAATGAGGAGTAGCGACTGATGTGTACAGTCTTATGGAGGCTGAGGGTACCTGTTATGTTACTATATGGCCAGACTAAAAGTCAGGTTCAATTCCATAGCATGAGAATTGTATCCTAATAAAACTGTTTTTGTTAAATTTTCTGTGTATAGGATTCCTTTATACAGCAACCTGTCTTGGTGCATTTAATGTAGAGTCTCTAAGAATGTTGGAGTCCCAAAGAAGTAGGCTCTAATGCCAGTGAAGAAATGGATGTGCTTAGTAAGGCAAAAGCAAAAGCTTCCTTCTATTCCTTTTATCAGCAGAAGGTGTGGCCCAGATTAAAGGTTTGTCTTCCAACCTCAAGATCTGGATTTTTAATCCAGATGTGGGTTTTCTACTTCAAAGGTCTGGGCTAGAAGTTGATTTACCCACTTCAAACCAAGCAATCTCTTACAGGGGTACTCTCCATTTCTGGAGTGTAGTTCATTGACAACCAAGAACAGGTATCACACTTCCCTTCTCCTCAATAGCCTGTCCCTGAAACTTATTCTAGCACCAGTGCTCAGATCTGAACTGATAAGGAAGAGGAGGTTTAAGTGGTAGCCGATTTAGAATAAAGGAACTAGTGGCTGGGCAGGAATATCACTGCTCCTTTTGATTTGCAATAGCCTACTTTATCTTCCACTGGAAGGAAGATAGTTTAAAGTTTTGAGTAAATGATATAAAGACAAACAAGCAAAACACTTCATAGGGCCTTCCTTAGAGAGCCTTTGCTATTATTACTAAAAACATTTTGCAATACCCTTTCATTTAATTTTTCTGTACCCTTTTCAAATTCTTTTATTTTATCCAATCTTTTCTTTTATTCCTAGTGATTAACCTTTGAATTTTCTAAGTCACAAACGCTGCTTAATGGTTTTAGCAACTGAAAATACTAAGTAACCTTTACAGCCATCCTGTGAGAAATGAGTAATGTTTGATGGTGATGCTAATGAAGCACTTCCAATCCAACTAATGACAGTATTCACTGCAGTACAAAGATTTTTATTTTAAAATGTATATTTTAAATGTACATTTTGTGATGGGAGAGCTGGCTCAGCCATTAGAGGCTAGGGTCATAACCCAAAATCAAATATATTATCTAGCGATATATGTGTGTGTGTATGTATGTGTATATATATATATATATATATATATACACACATATATGACTTTATATATCTGAATTAACATTTGGAGTAAAGACTTGAAGGGAAAAAAATAATAGTGTTATACTAGCCACCTCTTGTGTTGCTATGACAAGATCACTGAAAGGCACAACTCGGAAAGAAAGGATTTATTTTGCTAAAGGTTCAGGGGGTACAGGCCTAGGCAGCTCCATCTGTGGTGGCAGAAGTCTGAGGAACAGATGAGCAAAGAGACAGCTCTAGCTGGAACCTTCAAGTTCCCCCCACAGCGGCCAAGTCTGGGTAGCTAGGTCAGTCTCAAAGATTCTACAAACTCCCAATATGTAGCACCTAATTGAAGGTGGGAATGGACGGTTATCATTCAAACATATAAGACTGTGGGGTACATTTCATATGCAAACAATGGTAGAATGTATTTTCTTTTCCCCCAAGTCAGAGTTTCAGTATGTAGCCCTGCTGTCCTGGAACTGGCTTTGAATTCAGAGATTCACCTGCCTCTGCCTCCCAACTGCTGGAATTAAAAGCATGAGCCACCACTGCCCAATGGTAGAATGTATCTTTAAACAATAGTACTCTAGAGGAAACAGTTTCAAAGCACCTACAAATAAAGGGATAAAAGTCAAACTTCATGGTTTGGATGCAGTCATCCTCAAAGAATGGGGCTTTGGGTATGCCTCTCAGATTCCTCATCTGTAAAAATAAAGAATAATCTTCTCCCACAAGAAGCTGCTATAAGAGTTAGTTTACAAAAAGCACTCCAATCAGAAGCATTAGATAAAGGTTAGCTAACCTTACTCCAAAACATAACTGTGAATGGGTCACAGCCACCATAAACATGCTAGTTTACAGAAGTAGAGGTTTGTTTGTTACTATTTATAACTTTTAAGAATCTAAAACACGGCTTAGATTAGTCCACAAAGTTAAAAACAGATAAATGAGGAAAACATTTTATATGACCCAGTACAGAGTGGCAAATTCAACAGATGTCTACCTTCCACAAAACACCAAGAAATCCCAAGCATGTTTAAATTCTACTGTTAGCCATATGCTGTACATTATTATCTTAACAGTTCACCTGTTTGGAGCACACATCAGCAAGGCAGACAGAATTTTTTGCTGGCTGCCATTGCTGCTTTTAATTAATTTAGATAAACAACTTCCTAACTGCTAAAAAAAAAAAAAAAAAAAAAAAAAAAAAAAAAAAACTTTTGTAGGTTTTATTTGTGATTGTTATTTAAAGTGATGGTGAAGACTGTCAAAATACCCATTTTTAATTTTTTTTGTCTGTTTTTCAAAAAGAACTGGTAACACCTTTACTAGTAATAAAATGAACAGAAGCCAGACATAAGAAAGTCTATGAGCTCACCATCATTCATCTGCCAAGACTGGAAAGCCTGCTCCAGGTGCTAACTGGTTTGGCTGGCTTCATTCTGCTGAGTTTCGATACTAAGAGCAAAGTATGTTGGGCAGCGCCCTAACAAATTCTGTTTCAAACCAGGAAGGACTATGGGATTTCTGCCTCTATACATTAGTGGCCTATTCACATCCATTTAACAGTCTTTAATTGAAAATGTGGCTGTTTGTTACCTAACTAATACAGGTACTACTTTTAATAAAACTTCTAAGCAACAGGTTTAGTTTATAAAACAATTTATTTTTATACATGTTATAGCAGATTATAAAGTGGAAATTAATAAAAAAAAACACAAAAAAAATGAAGTGCAAATCTGCATTTTAAACTGAACATTTTCAGAGGGTTGTAGCTTGAACTGTAAGTTCAGCCTTCAGAATTCCAGGGGCAATAAGATCCAGTGAAGTGAATTCAGGCTTGGTGTCAGACCCTGGGGTTTTGAATCCTACTTTGTATATTTTTACCCTTGCGAAGGTGCAGTTATTTAATCTAAGTCTATTTATTTCTTCATCTATAAAATGGGGACAATATCTGTCTTGAAATCTTGCAAGGATTCTGTCACACCTATGTGTGTGTGTGGGGGGAGGTGCTGATTACCAAGAGAGTATTTCAAAAGTACATAAGCAGTGAAGGACAACGGTAGTCCTCAATTATTGTAGCAATTATTCTGGATATTAACTCTGTAGTAACGAAATCTCAAAGTACAAGCCTTGGATATTTTCCTTTGTATTATAATGAAAATGTTTTTATAGAAAGAAAACAGATCGAAGCCTGAAAATTTCCCTCATTCTATGGATAAAAATCTCCATTAACAATATTTATACTGGGGTGACTAAAAAGTTATGTATGAGAAACCATTACTTAAAATTGGGAATTTGGGGCTGAAGAGATGGCTCAGAGGTTAAGAGCGCTGACTGTTCTTTCAGAGGTCCTGATTTTAATTCCCAGCAACCACATGGTGGCTCACAAACCATCTATGATGATATCTGGTACCCTTTCCTGTATACTAAACAAACAAACAAATAAATAAATAGGTAAGCAAGTAAGTAAGTATTTTAAAAAATTGGGAATTTGCCAGCAGGTGGTTGTGCATGCCATTAACTTCAGCACTCTGAAGGCAGAAGGAGGCGGATCTCTGTGAGTTCAAGGCCATTGTGGTCTACAGACTGAGTTTCAGAGACAGCCAAAGCTGTTACACAGAGAAAACCTGTCTCGAGAAACCAATAAATAAATAAATAAATTTAGGAATTTATGTTCAATTTCCCAGGATTTGATGAACCCCGGAAAAACTTTCACGGCAGAGATGTTGTGTAGGAAGAGGAGCTTGAGCCAGATTCTGCAGGACACCAAACGGTGTCTGAAGTATGATTTAAGTGATGAGAGAGACAAGTGGCCAGCCACCACTGGGCCTTTTATGTATTACCAGGAAGCAACAAATCCTAGGAAGAACTCCGGAGTTGCTCTTTTCACAGTGTCTCCCTGGATTCCTTTCACACTTCTAGTAACCCTTAGTGCACCAGAGAGCTGAGCATAGAAGTTGCTTATCAGGGGCCAGCGAGAAGGCTCTCCTGCTGAAGCAAGTCTGAATGCCTGAATTCGATCCCCGATCCCCAAAGAGGGAAAAGAAAACCTATTTCCCAAAGTTGTTCTCAAACTTGGCCGTGGTTGGAAAGCGCCTGAACTCACACACATCATGCTCACGTGGCAACGATTTTTTAAAAGAGTCGTCCTCCGGCAGATCCTGGGTCCGCACAGCCACAAACCCACGGAAAGTGCTGCGATGTCAACGAAGAGCCCGGCAGCACATCCTCAGTGCAGCCCGCAGGACGGTGTATCCGAGTTAGCTTAGCAGGGTTCGAAGAGACCGATCGCTCGGAGGAAAAAACTCTCGGGGGGTTTATTAATTCCTTCCCCAAAGCAGATCTGCCACTGTCAACGCGCCCTAAGAGATCGCTGCGGAGCCGACACAATCACATATACACACACGCACCCTGGGCAGCTACCAGTACGGAACAGAGTCAGCACCGAGCTACTCTGAAGACCGGGGGTTCCAGACTCTGGGCAGCACAGCATGGCCCTTCTTAAAACAAAACAAAACAAAAAACCCAACAGAATCACAGCCACTGAGAGCCCGGAGTACCGAAGCGACTCCCCGACTTACCTGCTAGAGGCAGGGGCGCCCACGAGGCCCCGGAGCGGATGACGCCGCAGCACGCAGGCGCACTCCGCCTCGCCCGCTCCAAGTCCGTCAGGCCACTGGCCCCGCCCACCTCCGGAAATATAGCAGCCCCCGCCTCTCTCATCCCTCAGGTCATTGGCCCCGCCCTTTCCCAGTAAGCCAGGCCAGTGGTCAGGCTCAGCTCCCGACACCGCCCTGCCCTCCGCCACGCCCACCCTTAGCCTGTGACCATCTGGCCTGGCCCCGCCCATCCCCGGCCCCGCCCACCTCCCCGGCCCCGCCCCATCCCCACCCCGCCCCGGCGGGCAGTCCTAGCTTTCTTGCTCCGGTTCTTGCCCCCGTCCCGGGCTTCACCTCCCCTCCTGGGTTTAGCAGTGCGGGCTGCGAAGCTCCCGCGACCCAGAAACACTCGAGCACGGGCAGAGTGGCGGGGCTGAGTAGCTGCGCCATGGCCGCGTCGGCTTGGTGCTGCTTGCGTTGCTGCAGGGACGGCGGGAGCGGACACATTCCTCTCAAGGAGATGCCCGCCGTACAGCTGGACACGCAGCACATGGGTAAGGGCCTATGGACTGGACCCAACGGCCCTCCGGGGCTAAGGGAAGTGGGACGGGGACCACGTGACCACGCAGCCGCCGGACACCCTGTGGCCTCGCTGGCTGGGGCCACTGGGCCAAGGCCCTGCCAGCATCCGAGGGAGGTTGACTTCATCTCCTCCCGAGGAGTCAGGTGTTCCCAGGTGAGGAAGGCGGGGGCGACCGCCATTCGTGCCCGGGTGTCGGGTGTCAGCCAGTGTTTGCAGATTTCCTGTCTTCAGCACTGTCAAGTATTATAGGTTGAAGCTTGTTCTAGGGGAGTAATTTCCCCCTCACTCCTGAAGCCCAAACAAGGCCGGTTGCAGAAGGCAGGAATAGCATCTTGAGTCGTAACATGCCACTTCCACAGAAATCTCCATTGCTGGACACCTGAGTCACTGTTGGGATCGCTGTTTATCTGACGTCGCATCAAGCGATTGCGAAATAGAACAGCACTTTGCTCCTTCTCATCCACGATTTTTCTCTCCAGCTCCCAATGGCTTAATAATTTCTCATCCAGCATTCTTCTTCCCCCCCCTGTAGCATCTTTTCCCATACACCATTACTTAACTTTTTAGATTTTTCCCCCAATATATTTCCAAGCTTCTGAATATTGTTCAGGCAGGAGAGATTTCCCACTATTATTTCAGTTACCGTGTGTGTGTGTATTATTACAATAAACTAGTGCACTTTTGATTTTTACAAAATTTTATCTTATTGTCTAAGTAACACATGCATTCTTAATATTTATAGCAACACTCTCTTCTGCCCAGATAATCTACAATTCTGGAAACATTGCCCATTATATTTTCATTTGAAATACTATATGCAATCATTGTTAAGTACTCTGTACAATGCCAGTGCAAATTTACAGACTTTAATTCTTTTTTTTTTTAAACTTTATTTATTTATTTATTTATTTGCCTTGGTGTTTGCCTGGAACTGGAACTATAGACAGTTGTTAGCTGCCATGTGGGTGCTGGGAATCAAACCCGGGTCCTCTGGAAGAGCAGACGGTGCTCTTAACCGCTGAGCCATCTCTCCAGCCCCAGACTTTAATTCTTAAGACTCTATTATAGCACAGAATCTCAGTACTTAAATAAATACCTTTAAACTCTGTTTGTCTTTCTGTGTAGCCTTAGCTGTCCTGGAATTCTGTAGACCAGGCTGGCCTTGAACTCATGAAGTCCGGCCTGCCTCATCCTCCCAAATGCTGGATTAAAGGGAAATCTTAACACTACTGCTCTGCTAAATTCTTTCTTACCTGTCACTATAGACTGTGCATGTTCAGATCTTGGACTTTCTCTCAGAAAACATTTCTATTTAATTTACTCACTCACTGAAGGAGTATGGTGACAAGACACTGTTTGTGGTAATAGTAGAGAACTATAGTGGACTTGGGACTTCCTGCTTTGCTTTTTGTTCTGTAGAGGGCTCCTTGTCTCTGGTCTCTCCCTATCTTAAGGAAGAAATAACTGATACAGTGTACCCTTCTAATGCTCCCTTTTGCAGTACTATCTAGCAGATACTGAGTGTAGTACAGGAACATCTCCCAATTATTTTCCTTCCGAGGAAATTATTATTTTTTAACTTGTCTTCCAATAAATTCAAATTCTTCAAACACAGAAAGGCCTGATATGAGAAACACAATAAAAAGAAAAAGGAGACTTGAGTTAGAAGAATGATTCAAATATGAATTTATATGAAGTTGGAAACATGAGAAACATACTGTATGTATTTGGATATGAAAAAAATTATATATTTGGGCTTTTTTGTTTGTTTTATTTTCGTTTGTTTTGTTGGGTTGTCTTTTTTTGTTGTTTTTTTTTTTTTTTTTTTAAAGGGGGAAGTCTCTCTGTAATGTTCAGGTTGTCTCCAATTCCTGGTCTCAAGTCACCCTGTCCTCAGCCTTTCACTTAACTATAACTACAGGTGTGTACTACCATGTCCAACTTGCTTTCCTTTTTTTTTTTTTTAAAGAAAATATACAAGCAATAATGTTGCATTACATAAGACCATTTTGGAGTTTTGTAAATATTTTTATTGATTCTTTTAATTATAAATTAGTCTTTTAAAAATTGATACCTTTCAAGGTAGCAATTTTGAAAGAAACAGCACTTGTTCTGGTTGTGTTTTGTTACTGTTATTTATTTTGGCAACTTGATAACAAGCTAAAGTTACTTGGGAAGAAGGCCCTTAGTTGAGAAAATGCCTCCATCCAGATGCCTGTTGGCAACTTTGTAGGGCTTTTTTTTCTTTCTTGACCAATGATTGTTGTGGATGGGCCCAGCCCATGTCAGGGTGATGCCATCCCTGGGCAGGTCCCAAGTTGCCTAAGAAAGCAGGTTGAACAAACTAGTAGGAGCAAGCCAGTAAGCAGAGCTCCCTCCTCCTAGGCCTCAGCTTCAGTGCCTACCCCAGGACCTGCCTGTCTTCCTTCTAGGTGGATTGTGATGTGGAAGTCCACTCTTCTTCCAACTCATGGAAGGTTGGTAGACTGAAGGCAAGTGCCTGAAAATGCTGAGTCATCTCATCTCTCCAGCTCAGAAACGGGGTTTTAACATTTTATAAAACAGTGTGGGTATGTGCATGCCTCTCTCTCTCTCTCTCTCTCTCTCTCTCTCTCTCTCTCTCTCTCTCTCTCTCTCTCTCGTGTGTGTGTGTGTGTGTGTGTGTGTGTGTGTGTGTTCATAGAGGTCAGAGGACAGGTGTTAGCTTTCTCCTACCATGTGTGTTCCAGTGGTCAAACTCAGGCCTCCTCAAGCTTTGTGGCAAGTGTCAGCCCTTATAATTTTTAATTAAACAAACAAAAAAAAGTGCTTAACCTTAACAGTTTATGATCTTAAAAGGACCAGTTTAGAGTGATTGTTTTGTTTTGTTTCAAGTAGGAACTCAACTTTTTATTACTATTGTCTAGTTTTATTAGCCCCTTCTGGAGGAGTGCCACCTAGTCCTAATATTTGTATCTGTTTGGCTTATGGCTTTCTTACAGGCGAGGAGATAATACTGGCCATAGACCTTTGGATATAAAGGTTAAAGGGTTTTTCTTACATATAGGAATTGTTCTGGCTCTTCATGATCTCTGATGGACTTGCTTTTCTAAGCCAAAGTTCTAGTACTAGTACGTTCACATTCCAAAAACAGTATTTTTCTTGCTGTCATCTGTGAAGTTGTTTGAGATGAAACTAAAATTTTTTATGAAAATAGAGTATGTTTAATGATGTTAATTAAGTGGGGCATTATGGCACACATCTGTGATCTTTCATTCGGGAAAGTGAGAAAAAAGTTTAAGGCTAGTGCAGGCAATGCAGAGAGACCCTGTCTCAAAACAACCAAAACACTTGCTTACATTGTTGCCATGCGCCTAACACAAAGCTCTCTTATTGAGCATGTTAAAGTTCTAAAACTAAATGTGTCTCAGGGTCAGCCAGTTCAGCATGAAGCTGAACCTCCCTGCCATATATGTACACACTCTTCTGCTCTTACTTGACCACTTCGTGTGAGTAGAAGTAAGTATGTGATGGGTGACCATGGCTTCTATCTAGTCAACCCTCAGCTCTCTTGTAATAGATTTCTTAATTCGTTTGTTAGCATTGAAAATTGTACCAATATACTAACTATTTTTTAAATGTTTATGGCTTGGCTTAAATGAAAATTGTTAAACTATCTAATCTGTTAACATAAGTTAGTTTCCTTTTACATTTTATTTATTTTGTGTGCATTTATGTATGTACATGCGTCCCATGACTTATCAAGCCGAGGACACCTTTTGACTGTCAGTTCACCTGCAGCTCCTGAGCCAAACCCAAGTGGTCATTAGGCTGGGTGGCAATTGCCTTTGCCAAAGAAGTCATCTCATAAAAAGCTTACAACAAATTCATGTAATTGCATGAATAAATAAATCTAAATCTTTTAAACAACAAAACATTATTGCTAAATACATATGTGTAGAAAATAGTTATACAATGATTCTAAAACTTTTAACTAAGTTGATTTTTTGGAGGCTTTTTTTTATTATTATGAATAAAGAAGTCACACTTTCTATCCTTGTATATCCTTATTCAAGGTCCCTTCCCTCTCCCACCTCCCACCACATCAGGTCATTCTCTCTTCTCCACAACCCCCCACCCCCTTGCTGTGTTTGGATTCCCTAACACCCACACAAAAAGCTGAGCATGACAGTACATGTCTGTAATTGAGGCACTGATAGGCAAAAACAAGAAGGTCCAAGGGCTCACTAACCAATCGGTGACCTCCAGGATCCATCTCAGAAAATAAGATGGGAGACTATGGAGGAAGATACTTGATACTGACCTTTAATAAACATACCTGTGCACTTACTTACTTGCCTCTCCCCACCCAGCCTCTCTTTTACACACACACTGTTGGTACACGAATTAACTGATGTGGTATCTGTGTGTTTTGTTTAGGGACAGATGTTGTCATTGTGAAAAACGGAAGAAGAATCTGTGGCACCGGAGGTTGTTTAGCCAGTGCACCTTTACATCAGAACAAAAGCTACTTTGAGTTCAAAATCCAGTCCACTGGTTAGTATGATTTATACTTGTACTTAACTATTAAAAGTTAGTTATTTTGAATATCAAAGATAATTTTGATTATGAAAAAAAAAAAAACTGAAGAGATGAATAAGGAAAAGTCCCAAACTCTTGTATACAGGTCCAAGTCTTCCCTCTCGTGATTCAGGTTACATTACTCAGTTTGCTACACCCATCCCAGAAAACAGCTTCAAGAAGAAGAAGAAGAAGAAGAAGAAGAAGAAGAAGAAGAAGAAGAAGAAGAAGAAGAAGAAGAAGAAGAAGAAGAAGAGGAGTTTACTTTGGTTCTTCCTTTCTGAGGTTCATGGTCACTGGCTCTGTTGTTCCCAGCCATAATAGTGAGGCAGAAAATCATGGGGGAAGACTGTGGTGTTGCAAAGTTACCCCACTCATGAGAACAAGTAGTGTAATGACACAGAAGGGGAGGGGACAAGATAGACTCTGCAAAGGCATGCTCTCAGTAGCCTCCTTCCTCCCAAACAAGTCCCATTTCCTACTGTTTTACCACCTTCTAACAATCCCATCATACTATGAATACACCAAGGGATTAACCCTTATGATAGCAGAGCCCTCCAGGTGAAGTCACTTCTTTGTAATCGAATCCACCATCAGGGATCCTCATGGGTCTTTGAGAAGGACACTTCACATCTAAACCATAGACTTCTCTTTTACATTTTATGGAGCTTCTTGAGTTATACGACAAGTCTCCATGATTAGGATCATAACTTGTAGCAGTATTATAGATGGGGAGATTGGTGAGTTTTTAGTAAAAGCCATGAAATATTCATGAGTGACATAGTGCAGAATAAGAAGACTGTACTGGAATAATTGAATCCTGTTCCCTAGACAATATGGTACTTCTGGAGCTGGCTTCTTAAAGTACCTTAATACTGGTTTGCTTATTTGTTTTAAGTGAATGGCATGAATTTGAGTTTGTCCGCTATCCTAATTACTGTCTTTCCACATATGTATTTTCTTCTTAAAAGAAGCAAATTGTGTTTGAGCCTTAAACCTAATAAAAAAGAATTAGATGTGGATTTTTCTGTCAGGGACATTCTCCACAGTGCCATCCCTAGGACAGATGGGTTGTTGGGGTGTTAGTAATCCTTTACATAGTTCTTTAGGAATAAGGAGATTGCAGAACCCTATCTGCAGATGTTATGAAATTATTATTGCCACCAGCTGTCATTCTCATACTTGTCTCTTTGGGGAGAAGAACTACACATAGGTCAAAGTATTTCTAATGTCAGGATAGTCAAATCCAGACATGCACACAACTTTCTGATGGATTCAGTCAATCCAGAAGAACTATTTCAACCTCCTTCCATGTGTAGCGTTTATTCTGATTTTAGTGAAAACTGAAAGGTAGTAACTTGAGAAAAAGTCCAAGACACTAGATATTTTGTTTGGCTGGAGAAGAAAATGCCTGCTTCTGGAGATACAGTCTGGTGGTAGAGCACTTACCTAATGTTTGTGAAGTGCTAGATTTAGATTCCCAGCATTAAGAAAATTATTTTGTCACTTATTCATGTTCAACCTTCATGTTATTGTTCAAAGCATATATACTTGTTGCTCATTATAAATATAACTAAAGACAGTAACCTCCAGTTTCCCAAAACAGAGCAGAAGGGACAGAGGGAGGAGAGAGAGAGAGAGAGAGAGAGAGAGAGAGAGAGAGAGAGAGAGAGAGAATGAATCAGAGAGAGTATACTTTGCTGGGAATTGAGCCCAAGGCCCTGAATACCACAAAGCTGTACTCCCACCCCTAGCCCTACAGTGGTTAAAAACAAAAACAAAACAAAACCTTAAGAGAAAATAGTAATGGTGATAGCTAGCATTTTTAAAATACCCAGTGTGTGCTTTACTTGCTCATTTTAAAAAATTTGTTAGCCTATCCTACATGCTGTGTTTGGGTAGTCCTGTATCTTTTCCTTACCTTGTGTCTTAGCTACTGTTACTGTGAAGAGACACCATGACCAAGTCAACTTAGAAAAGTAGGTATTTAACTGGGGAGTTGCTTACAGTTATAGAGGGTGACCATCATGGAGTGGAACATGATGGCAGGCAGGCAGGCATGGTGCTGGAGCAGTAGCTGAGAGCTACATCTTATCCACAGGCAGGAGGCAGAGAAAGACTGGGCCTGGTATGGGCTTTTGAAACCTCAAAGCCTGCCCCCAGTGACACTTCTCCTCCAACAAGGTCACATGCCACACCTCCTAATCCTGCCTAAACAGTCTACCAACTGCAGACCAAGCATTCAAATATGAGCCTTTGGGGGTCCTACTCATTCAAACCAGCACACCTTGTAAGTACTATTAGATCCAACAGATGAGGAAATAGGGAAATTAAGTACTTTGCCCAAGATAACATAACTGTGATTATTATCTCAGTAATACAACTCTTAACCTCCTAGTTTACCTATAAAGAACTTTGTCTAGTTTGCATCTTACTTCAAAAAATACTTTGTTGTTATTGTGTATGTATTTGATTCTGGTGGTGGATGTGAAAACCAGAGTTCAGCTTCATAAAATCCGTGGGTCTGTCTTTCCATTTTCACTTGGGTTCTGAGGATCAAAGATAGGTTTTCAGGCTTGTCATTTTATCTACTGAGCCATCACACTGGCCCTGCAATCTACTTTTTAAAAGGCTTGTTTAACAAAACAAAAACAACAGTATACCCTTAATTAAGGATTAAGGATATACCCATAATCCCTGCACTCAAGAAGCCAAGGCAGGCAGTTCTCTTAATTCAAGGCCAACTTGGTCAAGATACATAGTGAGTTATAAATTCAAGTCAGCCAGAGCTACATAGTAAGACCGGACTGGAAAAAATGGGGACGGGGGAGATTTCCCTTTTAAAATAACTTTTATATTTGTGTTCTTCAGATTTGTGATGTATTTAAACTTGTGTTTTTAGGAATCTGGGGTATAGGTGTTGCAACTCAGAAAGTTAACTTGAATCAGATTCCTCTTGGCCGAGACATGCATAGCCTGGTGATGAGAAATGATGGAGCCCTGTACCACAACAACGAAGAAAAAAACAGGCTACCAGCAAACAGTCTTCCTCAGGAGGGAGATGTAGTGGTGAGTCTCCTGGTAGAGTTCCTGCCCACTGTAAATTATTAAGCTTGAGTTGTTTTGACTATACACGGTTTTACATAGTGGGTTTTAATTTTTATTCTAAAGCCCTGGGATTGAATCTTATGAGACAGTACCATTTCCAGAGAGAACGCTTGCCAAATACTGCTATCTCACTTAACTGCCCTGTCCTTTCTGACTTGCTGGCAGACCAGGACATGAGGGTGACAGACCCTACATTTCAAAGATTTTTTTGATCATATTACAAGATGTTCAGTATTTTTGATGCCAAAGATCTCTCAAAAATATTTCTCATTTATTAATATTAGGAACTGTAGTAATTTGAGTGTTATTGCTCTAGTAAGCACATAGGGAGTGATGCTATTAGGAGATGTGGCTTTGTTGAAGTAGATATGGTCTTGTTAGAGGAAATGTGTTTCTGTGGAGGCTGACTTTGAGGTCTCATATGCTCAAGCTACACCCAGTATCTCAGATCACTTTCTGTTGCCTTTGGGTCAAGATGCAGGACTCCCAGAGTCTTCTCCATTACCGTGTCTGCCTACAACCCACCATGTCACACCATGATGATAATGGACTAAACCCACACCAATGAAATGTTTTCTTTTATAAGAGTTGCTATGATCATGAGGTCTCATCACAGCAACAGAAAACATAACTAAAACAGAAACATAGTAGATTTTACAGCATTTTACTCCAAGTATTGATCTTTGTTAAATTTAATCTTGTTAGATGCCTCTACTTTTAAAACCTTTTAAAAAATTGAACTAAAAAAATCACAGGGTTTAGAGCAGAGTGTAGTAGCACACGCCTTTAATCTCAGCACTCAAGAGGCAGAGGCATCTTATGAGTTAGTTCAAGGGCAGCCCACTCTATATAGTGAGTTCTGGGCCAACCAAGGGTAGACAGTAAGACCTTGTCCAAAACACAGTCTCAAAGCTTACTTATAAATGTTTTTTGTTTCAGTTTTGGTTGTTGGTGATGCTAGTAGTTTTAGCAGGTTTCAGGACGACCTTGAGACAGCAAGATCCTGTCTCGAAAGGAAAAAAAAAAAAAAAAAAAGTTACCTGCTAAAGAAAAAGAGACAAAAGGCATAGACTATTATAAAATCTATTTTTCTTTTTTAAAGTAGTTGCATACTGGTTAGTTTTTGTTGTCTTGTCAACGTGACACAAGCTTGGGTCATCTGGGAAGAGGAAACCTCAGTTGAGAGAGTGCGAGGCGAGGGTCTATCCCACTGTGGATGGGGGTGGCCCCAACACATATATTGTATAAAAATGCAAGCTGAGTGAGCCATGGAAAACAAGCCAGTAAGCAGCATTCCTCCATGCCTCTACTTCAGTTCCTGACTTCCCATCATGATGCAGAATAAGCTGTAAAATGAAACAAACTCTTTTCTCCTCAAGTTGCTTTTGGTCATGGTATTTATCAGACTAGTTGATTTTGTATGTTAGATCATTATTCGATATCTATATGGAGCATCCTCATATAAATAATTTTGGTGGGGGGTAGGGTCTCACTATGCAGTCCTACCTAACTGGCCTGAAACTCACTGTGTAGAGTAGACTAGCCTAGAAATCACAGAGGTCCGCTTGCCTCTGTTTTCTTAGTGCTGGCACACATCAAAGAAGGGTGCCACCATGTCCAACTAACTGATTATCTCTTAAAAGAGAATTTTGCTGTCAAGTTGAGAATGTCAGTTAGAAGATGAAATTGAAACATGTTTTCTTCATTGTGATACTGGACTGATGCATATTTTGCCTTCCTGTCCCATCTCATTCATTGAGATGACTGATACCACAAATTAGAAAATTTAAAAATGCCAGGTTTTTTTCTCCATGTATGTGGACATGTTGAGGCCAGAAAAGAGTCTCAGATGCCCTGGATGTGGAGTTAGAGCTGCCATGTGGGTGTTAGGATACAAACACAGTTCTCTGCAGGAGCAGCCAGGGTGACCACTGAGCATCTTTGCGGTATAAGGTGGTCTTTTGTTTGTTTTGTTATTTTGAGACAGGGTTTCACAATGTAGCCCTGGCTGTCCTGAACACACTTTGTAGAACAAGCTGGCTTTGAACTCAGATCTGCCTGCCTCTGTCCCCCAAGTGCTGGGATTAAAGATGCACAACCATGCCCAGCCACTGTAAGGTGTTTAGAACTTTATTTATATTGTGTTATGGGGTAGTTTGCATGTCACATGGAGCTGGTGGCCATCACAGGACAACTTGTAGAAGTTATCTCCTCTTACCATTTAGGTCCAGGATCAGATTCCAGTTCTAGCAAGTATGTGTCCCCTGCTGAGCCATTTTAGTGTGCCTTTATTTTGACTGTGATCCATCATATGAGATCAGTTTGAAATTTTCCACGTGTGGTGTAAATAGTGTAGCCTAAGGGCTCAGGAAGCTTCACATTTTGGAGCATTTCATATTTACGACAGGAATTCCAGCCTGTATTGTACAAAGTTTTAAAGAAAAGTAGTGTATGGCATGGTGAGTAAGTGTTCTGATGCCAACCTTATGGATGGAATTCTTAGCTATACAACCTTAGGTAAGTTACTTCTGCTCTCCAGCTGCTTCCTCTGTTAAGTGGATATAACTGTCTCGTGAGCATTAAATGACCAACTATGAAATGCTTAGAATAGTGACATAAAGGCTGTCTGTCTCCCCAGCACTTTAACAGTATGATTAATGTCACATTTTAGCTGTCATTAGTATATGCAGCAATGCATTTTATTCTTTTTTTTTAGAAGAAACCTTTAAATTATTCTTTTTAGCTGGATATTCAGCCTTATTAATACTGAATTGTACATATTGCTTTTACCTTGAGATCAGTGTAAAAGAGAAATGTATAATTTCTTAGAAACAACTTGTCTGAGGATGGTGTTGTGGGTAAGAGCATTTGTTCTTCTAGAGACCTGAGTTCAGTTAGTTCCTAGTACCCATGTTGGGTGGCTTACAACTGCCTGTAACTCCAGCCTCAGGGGATTCAGTACCCTTTTCTGGCTTCCTTGGATACCTGTCTGCATATGTGAACATTTACAACCAAATATAAAAATAATAAAAATATTTCTAAGTTAAAAAAGATTAAAAATTAAAAAAATATGGCATTTAACATTTCATTTCTTCATAGCTTGAAAAGAGGGACCAGTAGTACTTAATGGGAAACAGTGTTTTCCCATCAGATAAAATTCTAGAAAAAGACCAGGGTTTTCTTTATGAATTGAAAATAGTTTTCATTACATAATGGGCTTACCCTTGCTGTTTAAATAATAAAATCCAGCTTATTCAAATATAATACTATAATTTAAACTCTTATCTTTGTTTAACCTCCAACTGGAATTTTACATTTAAACACCCCACCCTAATAATCACTAGTAATGCTCTAGTTAGAGTGGTCTGCCAGATTGTCAGCCGTGATAAAAAGCTCCTGTGATCCCACACTTAGATTCTGTGTGCATGCCTCTCAGTTGGTGCTTTAGGTTGTTCAGGTTTTTAATGCATCATTTATATTTTTTACCTTTAATTTTTTTCTTTTCTTTACAGGGTATTACATATGACCATGTAGAATTAAATGTGTATTTGAATGGAAAAAACATGCATTGTCCAGCATCAGGTATACGAGGGACAGTGTATCCAGTTGTATATGGTAAGCTAATATGTTACTCATCTATTAGTAGATATATTTTAACTGTTATTTGGCATTTATGTTAATTTTACAGTTATCATTCAGAAGTTTGAACAAGTTGCTAATAAGGACATTTTATGTGAAATGTACTAGACCATTACATTATCTCTGCAGAATTTAGGATGATACTTTGTGTGTGTGTGTGTGTGTGTGTGTGTGTGTGTGTGTACTAAGTATATGGACTAAGTATATAGACTAAATATATATGTGTATATATATGTATACACACACACATATAGTTTGTTTACTTTGTTTTGTTTTTCAAGACAAGGTTTTTCTGTAACAACCCATGCTGGAACTCACTTTGTAGACCAGGCTAGCCTCAGACTCACAGAGATCTACCTGCTTTTGCCTCCCAATAGCTGAGATTAAAGGTGTATGCCACCACCACCCAGCTTTATTCCCTACATATTAAAAAAGTTTGTTAAATATAGTGGTTGTAGTTAACTATCCACCATCATGTTCCTTTTTATTGTATCATTTTGTTTAACTTTATGTGCTCTGTTTTGCCTGAATGTGTGTCTGTGCAGCACATGTACACACATGTGTGCCTGGCTTGAGGATACCTGGGGAACTGGAGCTACAGATGGGTGTGAGCTGCCAGGTGGGTGCTGGGAACTGGAGAACAGCTAGTACTCCTAACCAATCCCTTATGGTTTAGTCCTGTGTTCTAGAAAGTTCAAACTTCACTGAGTTTAGAAGATTAGATGACCAGGAAATGAAATTGTACCAGGTACTTTGAAACCAGGAAATTTCATGTGAATTGAACGTTTATTGTCTTTATAAAATTACCGAAACATTATCACTCTTCTGAGAGTAATTTTGACCTAGTATAGTTTTAGATGAACTGCTTTGCTTTTGATAGCTGGGTGTCTGTAAGTGCTGTCATTTCTATATGGGTAGATGTTGCACAAATTCTGGTTGTATTAAAAGAAACTCAGAGCCAGATATCAGGGAAAGGCTGAAATATCAAAGAGAGGAAACATCGAAGTCAAATCTCACCCAGCTATCTTCCAGCTTCCTCAACCTAGCTCCTCATTGCTTCTAATGCCTCATCTGTCTTCCTATGCCTGCCTTAAATACCTTCTTTGCCCAGCTGTATCACATCCAGGTTAAGATTAAAGAAGTGAGCTACTACTATTTGGTAGTTATTAGCCTTGAACTCACAGAAACACAGAAAGGTCTGTCTCTGGAGATACGGGATTAAAGACATGGCACCACCACTGCCTGCCTGGGAGCGTGGAACTTCTCAGTAAACCAAGCTGGCCTCAAACGCAGATCTGCTGGGATTAAAGGCGTAGATCTCCACTCCCAGAGTTACCACTCTCTGATCCTCCTGGATTGACTGTGGGTAGATTTCTTCTCTGATATTCTAGACTGGTTTATTAAATATATAACGTATCATAAGAGGTTGGTTCCTAAGAATCAGGCAGTGTAGATGACTCTTAATTCATTTAAATTTTTTAATTATGGAAAATTTCAAACTTTCACAGAAGTAAAGGGAATATTATAATGATCCCTAGGTACTCAATCATCTTTCTGTAGTCATTCAAGTTTTCTTTACTAAGCACTTCTTTCCCTCTGATTATTTGAGGCACATGTCTGACACATGATTTTGTTAGTAAATGTTTTATATTTATCTCTAAAGTGTAAGGTTTTCAGACAGGCATGGAGCATACACCTTGAAGCTCAGCACTTGGGAGGCAGAGGCAGATGGAGCTGTCTGAGTTCCAGGCTAGCCAGAGGCACATAAGGAGACCCCCATCTCTGAAAAAAACATAAATAATGTCTTTATCATTCTATTCTGCTTTTATTACTTATTCTGACAACTTCAGATCAATAAAAATATGACTTTTCTGTCTGTGGTTTACTCTCTAAAATAGTGCCTCAATTATGCAAATTCTTACATGTGGGCTATAATAAAAGCTATTATTAGCCTTTTGCAATAACGGTAGGCTAGTGTGCGAGAAGGGGTACTGTCATGTTGACCAGAGTTGGTGCTTTGTTCTTCAGCTCTGTCCTAGTAATCATCTTTTCTTCTTAAAACGCATTTTTCAGTGAATTTTACCTTCTGTATCTTTATGTACAAAAATATGTATATGCCTTTCCTTTTCATTCCTTGTGTGTGTATAGTGCATTTGTCATTCTGACTCCTCACCACCTTCTCTTATCCCCTCCCGTGTCTGCTGCTGTCTTGAGACCCGTTGAGTTTCGTTGGGGTTGCTTACATGAGCATGGAAAGTGGGTTAGGTTAGTGAGTTCCTCGGGTAAGTTAGAACTTAGCAGTGGAATGCCGCTGGAAGATGACCTCCCCTTCCTTCCTCAGCATTCATTCAGTATTGATAGCCCCCAGAGAGAGATGGGGACTCATCAGTCCTTTCCACATGGGGCCCCATCTTAAGGATAATGATGCTTCAGAATTTGTGTAGTGTCTTTTCACAGAGGCCATTCTGATCTCTGTATCCAAACAGTTTTAGTGTGTGTGTTACCTAAGTACAGAAGAGTGCCACTGGGCATGATGGCAAAAGCCTTTAATCCTGGCACTTGAGAGATAGAGACTGTCAGATCTCTCTCAGCTCAAAGTGAGCCTTATCTACATAATGAGTTTCAGAACCACTAGGACTACATATAGACTCTGTCTCAAAAAACAAAACAAGAGCTGGAGAGATGACTCAGAAGTTAAGAGCACTGACTGTTCTTCCAGAGGTCCTGAGTTCAAGTCCCAGCACCCACATGGTGGCTCACAATCATGTGTAATGAAATCTGGTTCTCTCTTCTAGCCTGCAGGCAGAACACTGCCTATTATAATAAATAAATAAAATAGTTTAAAAATAAAACAAAAACTGTGTTTTTAAATTCAATGTGGGTTTTTACATATTGAGTAAGCTTAGAAGAAATTATTTAAAAAAAAAAAAAAACTTTATTTATTTATTTATTTATTTATTTGCCTTGGTGTTTGCCTGGAACTGGAACTACAGACAGTTGTTAGCTGCCATGTGGGTGCTGGGAATTGAACTCAGGTCCTCTGGAAGAGCAGACGGTGCTCTTAACCGCTGAGCCATCTCTCCAGCCCCAGAAGAAATTCTTATAAATGTAATGTATCTTTATATTTTAAACAAGTTAGCCTGAGAAATTAAAAATGAGTGGCCAAATTAAAACAAGTGAGTATATAAAATAAAGTTACTCTAAAGTACTTCTAGGGGCTAGAGAATTGGCTCAGTCTTTAATAGGGTTTGCACTTCTTGCAGAGGACCCTGGTTATGTTCTCAGCACCTATATTGGTTACTCACAACTGCCTGTAACTGCAGTGTCATGGGATCCGGTGCCCTCTTCTAGACTCCACAGCATTCGTATTTATGTGGACAGGAGCCCACCAGCATGTGTACACACACCAACACCTTGCTACACATAATTTAAAATAGTAAATCTTTCAAAATATAAAGTGTTCTTTGGCATTATTTAAATGAAGCAAATTACTATATGTAACTATATTTCATAATTTAATTTTATGAGCAAATCCACTTAAACTAGATATTTTAATATCTTGGTGCTATTTAAGGTAAAAAAAAAAAAAAAACAAACAAAAAAAAAAACCTAATTTTCCCTTGGTCCTAAATCTTATCTCATCCTTAATCCTAGAATAGTCTATTTTTCACTCTCTACTGTTTTTGTTTGTTTTTTAGAGACAAGACTTCTCTGTGTGTCCCTGGGTGTCCTGGCCTCGGAACCAGAGATACCCCTGCCTCTGACTCCCAAGTGCTGGGACCAGTGGTGTACACCACCATGCCCAGCTACATGACACTGTCTCATGTAAAATCTGGGCCAGAAAGATGGCTCACTGGATAAAGGCACTTGCAGCACATCTGGAAATAACTTCTCTCCTTCCACCATGTGGATTATGGGATCCAAACTCAAGATCTCACATGTGGTTGCAAGTGTCTTTACCCAGTGAGACATCTTTCTGGTCCAGTGGGTGTTTTGCTTTCTTTTATTTGTCTGTTTGGTTTTTGAGGTTTTTGTTTTTGTTTTTTGAGACAGGGTCTCATGTAGTTCAGGGTATCCTTAAACTCACTATGTAGCTGAGGATGACCTTGAACCTCTGATCTTCCTTTCTGTACCTCAGTGCTGAGATTATAGGTTTGTGTATGCTACCACTCCTGATTTTACATGAACTCAGACTCAGGGTTCTGTGCATAGTAGGTAAGAATTTCACCAGCTGAGCCATAAGAAAAAAAATAATAAATAAATTTAAATAAAGTAATATATCATCATATAAAATGGAGAAAAACACAGGCAAGTAAAGGATTTATATTATTGATATTTAGAACTTTGAGAGCTCTTTATTATTGTTTATATTTAAGATGGAGTGTCAATTGGCAGTCATGGCACCTGCCTTTAATCCAAGCACTCAGAGGCAGAGGCAGACAGATTTCTGTGAGTTCAGGTCCACTGTGGTCTACAGAGTGAGTTCCAGAAGAGCAAGACAGTCAGGGCTCTTTATACAGAGAAACTTTGTCTCCAAAAACTAAGAGAGAGAGAGAGAGAGGTGGAACCTCATTGCCTCAGATGACCTCAACTTCCAGAGATCAAACCTCCTTGGTATGTTTTTGGCACATGTTTTGTGGGTATTTTTACCTAAAGATTTTGCAACCCAAGGCCAGCTGGATGGCTCAGCAGATGAAGGCTTTTGCTACCAACCCTGACAGCTAAGTTAGATCCTCGGGACCCACATGGTGCAAGGGGAGAACTTGGCTCCTGAAAGTTTTCCTCCTACCTCTGAGTGTGTACCGTCATGCAAACATGAGTACATGCATAAACACACACGCACACTAAATAAAAAAATAAAAAATTTAGAAGACTTCATAACCCAGATGGTAGATGTGTTCACTCTTACTGACAATTAATATGACATTAAGGACTGCATAGGTGGTTCAGAGATTAAGAGCACTAGCTGCTGCTCTTGCTAGGATCTGAGTTCAGTTCCCAAAACCTACATGGCAGCTCACAACCACCTGTAACTCCAGTTCCAGGGGATCCAATGCCTCTTCTGGACTGCTAAGGCACCAAGCAATCATGCACAGTGGTACACAGACATACATGTAAGCCATACCCATGCACATAAAAAAATTAAAATACTATATTAAGAAAATTGTTAATAATTGAATTGTTTTGTGATGCTAGAACTCAGAACTGTTGCTAAGTAGGTACTCTATCCCTGAGTTATACCCCTGCCTGAAAACAGTGTATTTTAATTATGTGCACATTTGAATATCTTTTTAATTTAATTTCTTTCCTTTTCTCTCTTCTAGTTGATGACAGTGCAATTTTGGATTGCCAGTTCAGTGAATTTTATCATACTCCTCCACCTGGTTTTGAAAAAATATTATTTGAGCAGCAGATCTTCTGAATGTGTTTGTGTTCAGAGCTTGCACTTATGCGCTATCACACATGCGTTTACCACTTAATAAAGTCCTCCCTGATCTAGCGATGAGAACACATCCTGAAAATTGCTTTTCTTATTGCTGTCTAAATAATTTGTGTATCATTATATCATACTGAGGTTTGATTTAAAATATCCAGGCATTGTGATAGAAAAATCAGCATTTGGGGCCACTTATTTAATCTTATTTAAAACAAATAAACCATGGGTTTGAGTAACAGTATTATGTGGTAATATGTATATAAATATTTAAAGGGAATTTTTCTTATATAAAGTATTTGTTTGACAGTAATGTGTAATTGAGTGGTTTTTTGGGGGTTTTTTTTGTCATCACATCTGTAAGCCAATAATTTTGTGTCTCCTTGTCCTTTTTGATAAATTGAACTGGCAGAAACTTACATACCTGGCAGATCAGTTTTGCCAATATATTTCCTCTGTTTGTGCACCACTTTTCTTAAAACTTAAACTGCTTCTTTTTCTGTGTTATATCACTGCTTTCTGTTGCCTTTTTGAAAGATAAAAGATGAAAGACTCTAATTATTAAACCATTTTGTTGAAGACCATCAAGCTGAATAAATAGCGGTTGATTGTATGTAGTACACTGGCAGGCATTTACAGGAGTTAAGATGCTTTAAAGGAGCAAATGTGATGGCACATAGCACTTGTGAGACAGACAGGTAGGTATCTATGAGTTTGAGACTAGCCTGGTCTATATAGTGAGTATGAGTACCAGAATAACCAGGGCTACATAGGGAGATCCTATCCTAAATAAATAAATAAATAAATAAATAAATAAATAAAATCTAATTGTATGTTTGCTGTAAGGAATAATAAACACTAAGGATTATTCAGTATTGTATTTAAAACATTCTTCCTGTTTTGTTAATTACATGGTAATAATTTTAGAAGTTTTGAGATAAGTGAATCCTGATGATACTGAGCCTTTGATCTTCAGGATCAAAGTCTCTGTCCTTTAGTTAACTCCCTGACTGAACTAACCACATCTTCAGGTACATTCTTCTTCTCAGATAAGCATAGTCAAGATGCATCACAAGTGGTATGGTGAATGTGCACGGAGCAAGGAACACATGGGCACTAGAATGCAGAGAGCAGATGTCCAGTCTTCTCCTGCCCTCTGCTGAGTTTTCTAGAGCCTCAGGGCTCTGGTTGTTTTCCCACTTTACACAATGGGTAATCATACTAAATTGCTGAGAGCCTATAACTAGTTGATGGTGGTATAAAATGCTTTAATTATTGGACACTTAATATACATAGTTGCCTTTGCTGTGAAGCAGTAGTTTTTATCGTGTCTCATACTAGCAGGATCACTGGGGAACTCATTAGAATAGAGGACATTGTTATATATAGTTTTCTGGCTGGACCTTCTGGCCTTAGCCCAGAGGTTTGGTCCCACTCTTAGCCCCGCTTAGCCTTAAATAATCACTCACACACTTATATTATTTTTTACCTAGGACCCAGGCATATAACTTACTAACTCCTTCATCTGAACTCAACCCATTTTGTTCAGCCATGCAGCTTGGTACCTTTTCTCAGAGCAGCATTTCAACTTCTCTCCTCTGAGTCTCCTGGAAGCTCCAGCGATTCTATGTCATCTGTTGGCATTTGCATTGTCACTCTGGTGGCTCTGCCTGGTGTCTGTGTCTGCTCTGAGCTGTTCCCAAGTTTTCTTAGCATGGTAGTCCTGCCCACACTTTCTGACTGCCTTTAGCCACTCAGCTTTTATTAAACCCATGGTCAGGACAAATATTTACAATGGCAGGAAACAGTAGCAATATAACATAACCCCACTACATGACCCCTTTTTTTCTTTTTAAAACAAGAACCCCAAATCTAATATCCTTTTTCTTTTCCATTACCTATAACTTATAACCAACACTGTAAACAAACACAAACATCCATAATCCATTTTTGGGGAATGTGAGTGTAGTCCTCTAGGCTACTTCCTACTGAATAAGGGCATCGGCAATCTCATGGAGATTCAAGGAAAAATTTAGGATTATGGACAAGTCTTTGGTGGAGTAGTCTGTAACCAGCCAGTCTCTTTGAAGTTATTTTTAATGCAGAACTCAGAGGAAACTGCAACAGAGATGTTCTGAAATTCTGAATTATCTGGGCCATCCATTTTCATTGGAGACTTTTCAGGTGGTCTACCTCTATCTACTTCATCGTCTTCCAGGAGACACAGAGGAAAGAAATTGAAATGCTGCTTTGAGAAAAGGTACTGAGCCACATGGCTGAACAGAATAAGAGAGATATGTTAATTTAAGACTAAAGAGCTAGCAAGTTATATGCCTGGGCCCTAGGCCAATCAGCAGAACATTAACCTAAGCATCTTATGTCTTTGTGTAACTGTGAGAGTTTCTGCCTGACTGCTAGACAGCCAGTCAAACCTCTGGTCCAGGCCCAGAAAGTTCAGGCCAGAAATCTTTTACAACAGGACAACCCAGACTCCTGAAGCAGAGACTTAGGGGCAGCATTCGGGAACTTGTGCATACTAGATTTGAGAGAGATTAATTATATAATATAAATTTTCTAAGGATGTAAGTAGGCTGTTTTGCTTTTATCCTAGAGGCCAGAGAGTTATGAACAATGTATGTTTGTTATTTGGTAGACAAACATTTGATACTGTGTTTTATAAACATTTACTGAACCTACATTTTATCTCTGATGAGAATTCAGAGTGGTACATGTTGTTTATTCATTTTCATCTGGCTTTTAATGGCTGAGCCATGTGACCTGCCCCAATTTCTTAGTTATGCTTTTTAAAGCTAACCTTTAAAAAGGAACTATTACATGATTTTTTCTTTATTTATTGTTTTTAATACATCTCAACCTAAGTTTTTCCTCCCTCAACTCCTCCCAGCCCCTCCACTTTCCCCAGATCACACTCCTCTGTTTCCCTTTAGAAAAGAGCAGGCCTCTCAGGGATATCCACTGAACATGGCATAATAAGATACAATAAATCTAGGCACAAACCCTCATATCAAGGCTGGGTGAGGCAACCCAGTAGGTGGAAAAGGGTTCCAAGAGCAGATGAAAGAATCAGAGACATCCCCACACCCACTGTTAGGAGTCTCACAGGAATATCAAGCCAAAATTTATAACATATGCAGAAGACCTATCTCAGACCCATGCTGTGATTGCCACTTCAGCCTCTGTGAGCCACTATGAGCTTTGCTTAGTTGCTGTCTGTGGGCCATAGTAGCAGTCCCACAGAATCACACAGACACTAGTATTATTTTTATTCTAATTGACCTAGGACCCAGGCATATTGCTGGCTAACTAACCTATGTTCAGCCATGTAACTCAATACCTTTTCTCAGAACAGCATTTCAGTTTATTTCCTATGTGTTTGCTGCCATCGCCTTTTTATGTCTCTGTCACATCCCTGTGGCATCTGTCTGACAGCTCTGCCTCGCATCTGTCTCAGCTCTGAGATGTTCTGGAGTTTTCTTAGCCCCACCCACACTTCCTTTGCCTTTAGCCAATCAGCTTTTATTAAACCCATAGTCAGGACAAATATTTACAATGACAGGAAACAGTAGCAACATAAAATAATCCTACTACACATTTCCCCTTTATTTTGTCAAAAATAAAAAGATTATAACTAATATAAGAAAAACTAAATACAGATAATAATTACATTAATAATGTCTAGTCCATTAACAAATTCAGAAAATTCTTCATTATCCTATCTTGGTCAGTCCAAAGTATTGTACTTAATTCACTTTCCATCTAACTTGTATTACCGACTAAAAACTATCTTGATATCTCTTAAACTTATATACTTTATACCTTTTTAGTGAGTTTCTTTTCTGAAACTGTAACTATGAAAACCATAACTATCTAGTCTTCAACATCCTCAGAGACCTGAGAAGAAAATAATATTAACTGAGTAAGCAGGAAGTGCAAGCAAATGAATTCCAAAAAACGTGAGAAATGACAGAAACAACTGACTGCCTGGACAATCACCCAAGGGTTCTCTAACTTTCGGGCATCCATCTTTGTCCTATAGGCCTAGCATTGTTGTAGAAGGTTTCCTGGGCCCGTTTGGGGGGCCGGTAGTTTGGAACCTGGTCTGTGGTGGCTTTTGTCCCCTGAAGAAATGAATCAGATGCTTATATACTTTACACTATTTGGCCCACATCTCAAGCACATTACCAGCTAGCTCTTTCATCTTAAATCAACCCATTTCTACTAATCTACCCACCACGTGGCTCAGCCCACAGCTCACCTGTATCTCTTACATGTTCCTCCTTTCAGGGGACGGATGGAGACTGACTAACTCCACCCTTCTCCTACCTGCCTGTCCTCTGATTCTCCACCCACCTCTATGGTGCTCTACATAGGCCAAACCAGTTACTTTATTTATATCATACAGAGAGCATTTTCACCACATAGCATATCTGACATACTTAGAAATGTTTGTAAAGTATGTTCTAATAAAAATAATCTCAACTTTGATCAGTTCATCAAATTTGTATGCAGTATCCAAAATCCAATCCAATGTAAAAATTTAAAATTAGTAATTGCTTTTTAAAAGTAGATTCAATATTCTTTTTTTCTTATATGCATATTCTGCTTTTTTTCTTTTCAGAGTAGATTCAGTAATGTACCCTTTAATTCTATCATTTCTATAACTTTTCCAGAATAGATTCAATAACTTACTCTTTTATTCTATCATATTTGTATCCCCCTTTCTTCTTTTTTTTCCAACAAGAAACCAACTGCTAAAAGACATTTGATTATAAATGCTCTTAGGTTAATCCAATATATATATTTTGTAAATGCTTTGATTTCAAAACTTAAGTCAAAAGATATGTTACTTTGTAGAAGAGGTTTTGTTTTTATTTCTACAGAAAAATGAGAGGCTGTGTATTCATTTCAGGTTAAAGAAAATAATGTTTGATCAATGAAGACTCCCTGAAGGCCCAAATAATGCAACAAATTTCAGAGCAGTTTTGTTACAGTTTTAACTGAGTTCTGCATCCAGAGCAGCTTCAAGGCTGCTGGTTGAGATAATCCAACCTCACAGATTACTCCACTCAGGACTTGCCCATAACCCTAAATTTTCTTTGGGTCTCCCAAAGATTACCAGCACCCACACCCCCCAATCAGCAGGAAATAGTCTAGAGAACAATACTCAAATTCCCCAACAATGGATTATGGATGTTTGTCTTTGTTTATAGTGTTCATTATAAGTTGTTAAGGATAATGGGAAAAAATGCTAAACATAGGAGGTTAGATTCAGGGTTCTTATTTTAAAAAGAAAAAGGGGAAATGTGGAATAATGCTTTTATATACTATAAAGATTTGTCACTCATATTGGTTTAATAAAACATTGATTGGTCAGTAGCCGGGGAGGAAATATAGGCAGGGCAACCAGACTGGAAGACAAAAGGCAGAGAGATACTCACCAGCCAGATACAAAGGAAGCAAGATGAGAATGCTGGAGTGAGAATAGGTAGCAAGAGCAAGCCATGTGGCTAAACAAAGATAAGAGTTATGGGTTAATTTAAGTGTAAGAGCTAGATAGTAATATGCTTGAACTACTGGACCAGGATTTACTATAATATTAAGCATCTGAGTCAATTATTTGGGAAGCAGCTGCTGGGTATTTTGGAACTGATGCACAGGAGAGAAATGTCCCACTACAGAGATCTCTAATTTTGGCTTTCTCTCTGCCTAATGTTTTGCTATGGGTCTTTGCATCTGCTCCCATCAACAACTGGAGGAAGCCTCTCTGATGACAATTGTGTCTTGCATCAGTCTAAACTTCTAGCAGCCTGACATGGTCTCTGGTCTCTTTTTTAATACTGTCTATATTCTTTGACAGTTTTATACTTGTATATATACAATATATCTTTCTTGCCATTTTTCTTTTAATTTTTAAGATAATATAGTCACATTATTTTCCCCTTCCTGTTCCTTCCTTTAAACCCATATACCCTTTCTTACTCTTTTTCAAATTCATGGCTTCTTATTTTATTAATTGTTATAATGCATATATATATATGTGTATATTTATAAATATAACTTGCTCAGCCTGTATATTGTTAACTTATCTGTGCGTGTTTTCAGGCCTGGCCATTTGGTACTGGATAACCAGTTAGAATGTTCTTCCCTGGGGAAGACCATCTCTCCCACTTTAAGCATTCCTTAGTTACCTGTAGTTCTTTGTGTAGTGTTGAGGTCACGTGGTTTTTTTCTTTGTCCACTTTAGCATGTCTGTTGTCCTTGTTCAGCACATGTTTAGTCAGTCATGATAATGAGACTCAGAGTGTAGCTTCTGACATTCCTAGGAGACATAGCCTCACAGCATCTGACTCATAGAATCTTTCCACTCTCTTTTATCTCAGTGAACAATGTTCACTTAGCCATAGGTATGGAAGTTATTTTGTAAATGTATATCCACAGGAACTGTATTCCACAACTCTGGAGTTTGATTGTTGTAGTTTTCTGTAATGGTCCCCATTCATTGCAAAGAGAATTTTTGCTGAGGGATGAGGACTATACTCATATCTGAAGATTTAGAACTAGGAGCTTCCAATAAGTAAGAACATGAAACATTTGTCTTTCTGAGTTACTTTACTCAATTTGATCTTTGCATCTATTTAACCTGCAAACTTAGTGATTTCATTTTATTTGCAGTTGGATAATATTTCAGAGTTTATCACGTCTTCATTATCCACTTCATGGCTCAGGAAATTTGGGTTGCATTCATATCCTAACTATTGTGAATAGAGCAACAATGAACATGGCTGAGCAGATATCAGTAAGGTAGGATGTAGAGTCCTTAGGACATATGTCAAATGAGGGTATAACTGGGTCGATGTAGCTTACATTATTTTGGAGACTTCTCCATAGTGATTTCCGAAGTGGCTGTACCAGTTTGCCATCCCACTATTAGTGAGTGAGGCTTCTCTTTTTCCCATATCCCCTTCAGCATTTATTGGTTGTTTTGTTTATTTTTGTCATTCTGACTACTGGGATAATAGTTTCCCAAAGTCCTATCTATCAATTGTTGGCCTTGATCCTTGAGTAAATGGAGTCCTACTCAGGATAAGACCTTTCCTACATCTGTAACATGGAGGATATTGCGTATTTTCTTCTAAAAGTATCAGTGTTTCAGATTTTACTTTTAGAGTCTTTAATCAAGTTGGATTTCTGTGTGTGATGCTGCTCTAATTTTATTATGTATGTAGACATCTGGTTTTTTCAGTACAATTTGCTGTAGATGCTTTCTTTTCTTCAGCTTTTGTTTTTGGCATTAAATGGTTAAAATTGTATGTCTTCATGTTTGGATCTTCCACTGGTCTACATGTCTGGGTCAGTAACATATTGCTTTTATTACTATGATTGTAATATATCTTAAGATCTAGCATTGCAATCCCTCTAGCATTGATTTTTGTTGTTGTTCAGGATTGTTTTGACTCTTTGGGCTCTTTTGTGATTCTCTATGAATTTTAGGGTGGCCTTTCTATTCCTGTGAAGGATGAGATGAATATTTTGGTGATTTGGGATTGCATTGAATTTGTAAGTAACTCTTAAAAAGATGGTCATTTTCACAATATTCTATAAACATATGAGAATAGGATGTCTTTCCATTTCCAGTGTTTTTCTCTACCTCTTTTTTCAGAGGTTTAAAGTTTCCATTGTAGAAGCTCATCATTTCCATGGTAGGTTTATTCCTAAATATTTTATTTTATTTGATGCCTTTGTGAATAGGGGTGTGTCCATAATCCTCTCTTTATGTTTGTTGTGGTGTATAGAAAAACTATTGATTTATGCAAGCTGATTTTGTATCTTGCCACATTGCTATATTTATTTACCATTTCTACAAGTTTTGTGGCAGAAAATGTTGATGTTAATGTGTCTTTTAATTCAGTAGTAGATTTTTTTGCAACATTTTATGTCTAACAAACTAAACTCCCCAAAATATAGGAAACAGTATTTGGGACTGAAAAGAGGAATGAACGTAGCAGAGTGACTGAAAAGCCATAATTACTGAGAACAGAAACAATAACACCAAAACCCAACACCACCATGAAAATTAACATACATCTTTACGAGTTTGAGGGCACTGGCAATGATCCTCAACATCAGATGGACATGGTCCAGACCTATTGGCAGGAAATTTCACATTATATGATTTAGTTTAACATAGCCTAAGTGATGAATAACATGAAGAAGCTAGGTACTGATTAGGGCCAAAATCTAGGGGGTGCTGTTATGTCACACAGCACAGTGGCTTAACTCTCTATAACCTGGAAGCTATGAGGATCCTGATTCCTTTATGCTTAGGAATCTGGATCTGTTTCCCCCTTCAAGAGAAGCCACTGGTTTAAAGGGTCAGGACATTGGGTGTGGGCGTGGGATGAATTCAAAAAAGAGTTCCTAAATTTAGTTTCTCAGCCTCTGCTCTGGATGAAGATACAGCCTCAAAGAACCTAGAATGAATTAAAGGCAAATGTGGGTGAAGAAAGTTCTCTAAGATGATACATCTGCATCCAGAAGCCTACAAACCTTTGACCCTGGTTGACTGGGGCATACTGAGTATGGACTAATACAATGTTGTAGATCAAACAGAGCTGAGTGGGCAAAATGGTTCAGGAGATAAAGGACCCCGATACCAAGTATAATGGCCTGAATTCAATCCTGGGGACCCAGATGGAGATAGCCAACTCCCAAAAGTTGTCCTTTGACCTCCAGACATGCCATGCACCATACGTCATGTGCATGCATGTACATACACAATAAATAATGCTAAAAAGTGTTTAAAAAGGTGAAAGAGTCAAAATTATCTTGGCTCCTCAGTAGCCCGTTCAATAGACAATTACTATCAAACCCTGCTCTGACCTTTGGGATTACTAGGTAAAACTCTTAATATGTAGACCAAGCCTGCAGACTTTTAGCATCTATCATCCCTATGTGACAATATCTGCATCTTGTAAAGGTTTCCTGGCTATCTTAGGGTTTCTATTACTGCAACAAAACAGCAACTTGAAAAATGAAACAATTACCTAATTATTTTTATTCATAAAAACTTGGGTGTCAAATATCAGAGTAAGAACCTGATTAATCAGAGAAGTAACCAATGACCTCTTCTCTCTCCTTCCTCAATCCAAAAGGACTGTGCCTCTTTCTAAGCTCCTCTGTAACCACTTCTTGCATCTCTCTATCTGTTCTGAGTTTTCCAAAATTTCTATGGCTGATTTTGGTCAGCTAGTAGCTAACTCCACCCTCTAATTCAAAGTAAACTTTACTGGCAGTCTTGGGAGTGTTAGAGTATGATTAAAATATCCCACATTTCCCCCTTTGTCTAAATAAACAGTGGAGGTTTTAACTCTAGCACAGTAAAACTATATTCAATAAGAATAATTATCAGGTAAGAATTACATTCACATTGTCTAGTTCATTTGCATTGGCAAATTCAGAGAAAACACTTCATTAACTATCCTATCTTGGTGAGTCCAAAGTTTTCACCTAATTCACTTTCTATCTTAACTTATATTACCAACCAAAAACTGTCTTTTTAGACCTCAAAATATTTTCTTAGATAAACAATTTAATCTCAATTTTATACACTTTATTCCTCTTTTGTGAGTTTCTTTTTTTGTATTTGGCAACAAGGAAAACTGTAACTATAACTATCTTATCTTCAACTTCATCAGAGACACAAGAAGGATATAATATTACCTGAGCATACAGGAAGTGTAGAGCAAACAACTTCTAAAACTATAGAAAATCACAAACATATCTAGTGGCCTGGATAATCGCCCAAGTTTCCTCTGGAACATTGGAGCATCCATCTTTGGCCTACAGGCCCAGAATGTCTGACAGACTTTACTGTGAAGCATAAATTTTTAAAAGACTGCCTTAAATTTTCTTGGCAAAGTTCAGCAGTCACCCTCTTTTGTGTTCTAGTAGTCCAATTTAGACAGCATACTGTCAGCAGTGAAGGCAAGGGCAGCTTTTTGCCCAGTGTGTAACTTTGCCACAATAAAAGCAAACTTAATATAAAGGTTCTTCAATGTTCATCATCCTTTTTTTGAAGTAGATTGATGCAGACATGCTTTGTCATGAAAATGTTTATGTTATTAAAAATCTTAAATGACATATTCTATAGATCTCTGAAGTACTTGAAGATCATCTATATATCCAAAATATATGTTTGACCCTTAAAACATACTTAATGTGGCCACAAACTTAATTGTAGTTACTCAACTACTACTAACCTATATTTCCTAATTATCCTAAATAGTTTGTAATATTAACTTTCAAGGACTAAAAATTTATAGTACATTTTCAAATGAACTGCATAGGTGCAATACCTTAAACAAGAGTAGAAACATAACATATATACAGTAATGATTTTAAATTTATATCAAAATACAAAGATTCATACTAATGTGAAATGTTTAGGACTAGTAGGGTTTTTTAATCTAAAAGTAGATCCAATAATCTACCCTTTTATCCTATCATTCTTATATCTCCCCATTTCTTTTTCTGTGGAAACAAAAGCAAAACCTTTCTCCAACATAACATATATCCTGGATTCCATTCTAAGGTCAACACACCTTTAAACTATATAAGCTAATTTAATTAAGCAGGATTTTTTTCTACTACCCAATGTCTCTTCAAAGCTGTAGTTCTTTTCTCATTAGCATTAAAGAATTTAAAGTTAATAAAGCATGTGCCATCTGTCTCTGGGGGTCTTTATCTTCCCTTTCTGTTTATTAAGCATATTTTTTAAAGTATGATTATATCTTTTTTATAACTACTTGTCCTGTAGAATTGTGTGGTATATTTGTAATATGCTTTATTTTATAATATGCAAAAAAACCTGTTTCATTTTACTAGAGATATATGCTGGAGCATTGTCAGTCTTAATTTGTGCAGGTATCCCCATGATGCCCATAACTTCTAAAAAAAAAATGTGTAATTATAGAATCAGCCTTTCAGAACTTAAAGCAGTTACCCATTAAAATCCTAAATATGTATTTGTAAAATGGTATATATACTTTACTTTTCCAAACTCTACAAAATAAAACACACTTATTTGCCAAGTTTTTTTTATAATCTCCTTGGCTTGTTGCCAAGTGATAGAAAAATATTTTTTTTCAAACCTTTGCTATGATCAAACATGGTTATCTGATCAATCTCATCATTACCTTGTGCTAAAGGGCCTGGTAGACTGGTTTGGGATCTGATGTGTGTTATATACAAGGGATGATTTTTATTTCTGATTATTTTTGTAATTGAATAAATAACAAAGTTAATTTTAAATCATCTGGAATATGTTCAGCAGAAAGGTCTGGATCCCAGCCTCTCCATCGGGGAGGCTCTCCCTGAGAACCACCTCCTCCAACTAGGTCCCTATTCCTCAAATTTTCATAGAAGCCACAGATTAGGAGCCCTTGGAGGACATTCCTATTCAAACCAAAGAAAAGTGAAAGCTGAACTTTGACCTTGCTCTCTAGTACCTAGAACTTCAAAAAAGGGAATACAACTTTTAGGTCCTGTGTCAGAGACTGCTATGGTTCTGTCCCCCCCCTCCCCTTCTCCTTCTCCTCCTTTTTCCATTCTTTAAATAGAATCTTCGGGTTTTAGCTGATCATGTGATGATAGGGATGCTTCCTAGCCTCGACTGCAGCCCAACACCTGCATTGCTGTGTTCTTCTGGACTACAGATGACATATAGGGTATTTTCTTAAAGGGTGGGTCATGTACCTTCTTGCTAATATGGTTGGAAGGAGAAGACAATGGAAGCAGCCACCTTAAGAGATGCTCTCATCCCAGACATACGTAACATAGTATCAGCACTGTGGAAAGTCCTGTCACCATGAAGTATCACTCATACTCTGCACTGCTCACCATCTGCCCTGTACCTGAGAGCAAATACATTTCTGTCTTACATAAACCTTTTTTTATTGCTTAACCCAATGCTAGTCCTCAGTGAGAGAATATGAAACTCAGAAACAAAACTGAACGGGCACTCAGGATTAGACCATGGCCTGGTTGTACAAGTCCCCCAGGTTCTCATGTATGAACTTTTGGTCCCCATCTGGTGGTGCTGGTTTGGGAAGCTGTGGGAATTTTGGCATGCCTGGCCAGACGGAGGAAGTGGATCAGGCCTTAAGGATTATAACTCAGCTCTGTTCCGTGTCCCACCTCCACTCTTGGTACCCTCGCCCCGACCTCCGGCTTCCCTGCCCTGTGGACTGTACCCTTTCTAACTGTGCACCAAATACATCTTCCTCCCTTAAATTGTGACATGTCTGGTCAGAGTGACAAGAAAAGTAAGTCAGACACCAGTGATGGCAAATCAGGTGACTTTACTCTAAGAGTGAAAAGATCTTAGTCTGAGAAAGTAAAGGAAACAATGGAAATGGCAGAATCCTACATTACAATTCTTTAAGCATGAGGACCATCGACCTGCTATTTTTTGGTGGAGTTTCTGGTGTCCATAGGAAATTCAGAGAAGTCTCAGCTCCACTGAGCAGCCCTCTGTGAACATGGTGTCTTAGATATGTGGGGAAAAGGTGTTAGGTTGGTCCACAGTGCTGCTGGCCATGCAGCATAGAGCAAAGAATGTTAGCCACATATGCGTGATAAATTCCAGTAGAAAAAAATGTTTATAAAAGTTAACAGTGTTGGGCTGGAGAGATGGCTCAGTAGTTAGGAGCACTGACTATTATTCCAAAGGACCTGAATTTGATTCCCAGCATCCACATGGCAGCTAACAATTGTTTGTAATTCCAAAATCTGACACCCTTACACAGTTATACATGCAGGCAGAACACCAATTCACATTAAATAAAAAATAAATATTTTAAAAACAGTTAACAGTGCTATAGGAACTGCTGAGGAATTCTTTAGTCGTTTGGAACAGTAGACACATTGGAAATTTAGGGCCCCAGAACATCAGAGAAGGCTGGGACACTGAGAAAATGCCAATATAATATGAATATGTTCTCCTACATACATTGTTATATATTCTCATAAATGCATTCTCTCACACATATATGTATGTATGTATAATCTGAAATATATATCTATATACATCCCACAAAACCTTGACTAATCTTGATTGCCAATGTGACTGGATTGAGAAACATGTAATGGGCAAATTGCCTGTGGGCCTGCCCGTAAGGGCACATCCAGGAACAGTTGATACGTAAGGGCACTGTCTAAAATAATGGATTAACTGCTGGGTAGATTCACAACACAGTGGCACTATTAGAAAATGGTAAAAGGAAGTAGGGACCTACCTAGAGGAAGCAGGCCACTGGAGATGTGTCTGTCCTTGGGCTCTTTCTTATGCTGGCCCCTTCTTGAGGGTCTCTCCTCTGCCTTCTAGCAGCTGGGAGGCACTGGGCCACACCCACACCTGCGAGAGCGTGAGGACAATCTTTCTTGCTCTAAGATTTTTGTGACAAGTGTTTAGTCACAGTGATGAGAAGAGTTAAGAAGCAGAATCTCCCCAGGTGACGTTCCTCCATCGACCGCTCCCACGACCACTCCACCATCACGGGGAAGTGGGGTGGAAAAGAGACAGCCATTTGCTGCTTTTGGCTAAGTCTTATTTTTGGACATTTTACTCAGACATGTGACCTGTGGTTATGTTGCCAGTAGCCACAGACCTAAAAGGCCCTGGGCTAGCACGGGCTGTGGAGTTCCAACCCCATGAGACTTACGTTATCGAACATGAATTGAAAGGGTACTCGGGTCATCTCCCCATTAAGATTTTCACAGAGAACTGCTTCAGTGGCTGCCCAGAGTCAGCCCAGGGAGGGGAGGGTCCAGCAAATATATTTGCTTTGGGTGATATTAATTCCTTCAAACATCTACAAGATGGTTATTGCCAAAGATAATGAACCTGAATTTGGGATTCAGCCAATTGATAGAAAATATCAAGGGCTGAAGAAAACAATATCCCTGCCCCCAGAGAGGAGGGACAGATCTGCAGGCTCCAGTCCCTAGGAGTACCACAGAACATGTCACCAGTGTCCAACAAAAACAGCTAAATGAAGAAAAGAACTGTAGAGGTGAGGGTGTGGTGACTGTTTGAAAGGCTACAATTTGACAATACTTAATTGAGTCTTGTCTTTTGTTTCATTTGTTTGTGTAGTTGAACAAATAATTAACACAGAGGCTTATATTAATTACAAATGATCAGCCAATAGCCCAGGCTTGTTACTGGCTAACTTTTGCATTTAAATTAACACACATTTCTTATCTGTGGTTTGCAGTGTGGCTTGGTACCTTTTCTCAGTATGGCACGCCCATCTCATTTCTTCTGTGTGTGCTCATGACTCTTCTAGACTCCACCCTTCTTCATCCCAGAATCCTTAGTTTGGTTCTGCTGCCTAACTCTATCTTACCTTGTTATAGACCAGTCATCGTCTTTATTAAACCTATCACAGTGACATATATACACACAGTATAAAGGAATATTCCACATGCTTGTTTGTGACAGGATTTCCCTAGCCCATGCTAGCTTCAAACTTTTGATGATCTCAGCCTCCAGAGTGCTGGGCTTACAGGTGTGCCCCACCAACCTGGGCAAAATCTTGATATTTAAAATTAACCATGGAAAGTCCATCCTGACACTCAGACTTTGAATGCTGGCTTGATGTCTGGTGGTAATATTATTACTTTTTTTTTTTTTTTTTTTTTTTTGAGATAAGGTCTCAGCTAGCCCAGGTTGGACTTGTAGCTGAAAATAACCTTGAACTGTTCATCTTCCTTTATCTCCCAAGTGCTAGGACGATAGATGTCTACTACCAAGCCCAGTTAATGCAGTGCTGGGGATCAAACCTATCCTTCAGAAATACATGATACAAAATATATTAAACTGTCTGCCTATAGCCATTGATCTGCTCGTTGAAGCTATTAATTAGTTTTAATTTTATAGAATGACAGAAATGGAATCTGTGTATATACTTTAAAAGTGTTTGTGTTTTTGTGTGTGTGTGTCTGGGCTTTGACTATTTCTCAACAGTTTGTTTTTAGACAGCTAGCTCTCTCTCTCTCTCTCTCTCTCTCTCTCTCTCTCTCTCTCAACCTGAACTTGTCAATTCAGCTATAGTAGCTGACCAGTGAGCTCCAGTGACTCTCCTGCCTTTACCTTCACAGTGCTGGGATTATAAGTGCACAGATGTGCCAGATGTTTTAGATGGGAGCTGGGTATTCACACTCAGGTTCCCATGCTTCATGACAAGCCCTATCCTGCTGAACTATTGACCCAGCCCCATTTACTCTTTTGTTTTCAATGCAGGAGATCTGTATTGAGATCAGGCTATTCCCTTCTCCAAGTTATTGAACAAAACACAATGTATGATGCAGTCGGTTTTCAGGCTGTGCCTTGCCCTAGGAGACCCCACTTTATAAGCAACTTTTGGCTCCGCTGTGAGAGAGAAGGAGGCAGCTCCTGAGTGGATGCAGAAACCGAATCATCCACCAGCTACCGCTCATCCAGCAGGAGCTAATGAATGACTAGTTTCTGGAAATAAAAAGGGACCCACCTTGTAGTTTATTGGGGAGGGGGATTGAAACTGTAGGAATATATGGGTGTATGAAAATCTTATCAGGAAAACCAGGCCCAAGAACTTAATCAATCACACCAGACAAAGAAAATGGTGTCACTCCCTTACCTGGACCTCATAAAATGATGGACATCTGACGCTGAAATGGCATGGTCCAACGATACCTATCATATGATGCCTGGTGCCTGTGTCAAGTACCAAGCAGGGAACTCCCCAGCTATTGCCTGAGCTCTGCTTGCTTTGGCCCCTCGGTGTTGTTGATGCAGTGGACTCAACTGCCTGCCCTGTTTGCCCTTCTGAACCTGACCAGATGTGTCCTGCCCTCAAGCCCAACTTGACCTTTCACCTCACAGCTGCATTTTGCAGCTTTTCTTTCAAACCCTGACTTCTGGCACAGAGCCAGCAGCTTCCTCCCGGCCCTGGTCTGCCTCATTATCTTATTCAAGCAGACTTTTTCTCAGCCAGCTTCCAGGATTTCTTAAACCTTGCTACAACTTCTCCAACACGTATTAATTTTATAAATTATGTATGTGCCTATAGGGATATTTACTGTGTGATATGAGGGCTAATGTTAGTGGTTAAAATCAGCATAAAAGCACCTACATTTGCCTTGGCCAGATTACTGAAGAAAGCAGGATTGCATGTCAAATTTCCATCATTGAAACTGTGGGGGAAATTGTCTTTTCTGTCAAATGAGTCTGCAGGTGTGCATGGGTTCCCCCTACATACTCCTCCCCCCATCCCTCCTGTCAATTTTCCTTTCTCCATGAATCCTGGTTATGACACTGCTGCCACACTCCCCTTATTTTTCAAGGCTAATAGATCATAAGGCTACACTTCTGCCAGCAAGGAACAGCCAAGTTCCACTTGTATTGGGATAAAAGATGGGCACCGGGGCTGGAGAGATGGCTCAGTGGTTAAGAGCACCGTCTGCTCTTCCAGAGGACCCGGGTTCGATTCCCAGCACCCACATGGCAGCTAACAACTGTCTGTAGTTCCAGTTCCAGGCAAACACCAAGGCAAATAAATAAATAAAGTTTAAAAAAAAAAAAAAGATGGGCACCATTTCTACTGCTTTTGGACTGCTAAGCACGCTCTGCTCAGTAGTAAGTTGCCTTAGTGAGACCTCTTAATTTTAGTAGTTGTTTCTTGATTTGTAAGCCCAATTCTGTTCCCCAAACAACTACTAAGCCTTGCGGATTTGCTGTAATCCAATAAATTGTGACATTGTAGGACAACACCTGAAAGATGTTTGTCGTGTTTGTCTATGTTGTGACATAGTCTGCTTCTTCCACTCAGCATAACTACTAGATTCTCTGTCACTAGATGTATTAATAGTTCATTCCTTTTCAGTGCTGAGTAGTATTCCACTGTATCCAGTGTATTACTATTCACTCACTTGTTGCTCTTAGTTTTAGACTACTTCATATAATAACACTGTTGTGAGTATGGAATTAACTGTCTCTGGGGACATTTGCTTCATTTCTCACAGTAAATGCCCAGCAGTGGGTGGCTGAATTGTGTGCAGATGACCTAGTTATTCATTTATCTCTTATGTCATTTTCCCATGTTGCCATCAGACAGTCTTTTGAGTTTTGGCAATTTTATTGAAAGTACAGCAATATCTTACTTTTCCTCCAGACACAACATGACCATCACTCAGCACCATTTCTGGACACAAGATAAACAGCCACTAGAGAGGTCTCTGACAATTACAGGGCTGTGTTGGTTGTTGTAGACTGTACAAGCTAGGTTCACTTGGGAAGAGGAGAATTCATTAAAAAAGTGCCTCCACCAGATCGGCCTGTACAAGCCTGTGGGGCATTTTTTAAAATTAGTGATTGAGGTAGGAGGGTCTAACTGATTGTGGGTGATATCACCACCCCTGGCTCTGGGCACTAAAAGAAAGCAAGGTGAATGAACTGTGGGGAGAAAGCCAATAAGCATCATTCTTCCATGGCCTCTGCATCAGCTCCAGGGCCATGCCTTGAGCTCCTGACCTGCCTTCCCTCTGTGAAGGAACGTGGTAAGAATGCATAAGCCAAATAATCTCCTTCCTTCCCAAGTTACTGTTACTTTTGGTTATTGTGTTTGTTTGTTTGTTTTTAGGTATCAGTAACAATAACTTTATTTCCTAACAGGTAATGTTTCTACGGCTTCAGAATCTCCTTGTCAGAAAACAAGCTTTAGAACTGGATCACTTGGCCCTTTTGCTTCTTCTCTCCTCCCAGTTCAAAATGCTTGCATCTCTTAATGGCCAGCATCCTCTTGGATCTGCAGTTGGGCTCCACACACTCCAGCCTCAGCACAGTCTTCTTTGTGGTTTTAGCCTTCTTCTGAAAAATCTGCTTTGTCTGCCCACCATAACCACTCTGCTTCTGATCATAGCGCTGCTTTCCTTGGGCATACTGGGAATTCTTGCCCTTCTTATACTGGGTCATCCAGTGAGGCTGATGCTTGCCACATTTCTTGCAGAAAGTCCTTCGCGTTTTCGGGACGTTGACCATCTTTGCAGTAGAGGTTTCGAGAGACGAGAGATGGAGTGTCGGAGACTGCCGCCTCAACCGCACGAGCCAAACAGAAAAGCCATTGTGTTTATTACGGCAATAGAAAAGACATAGGCTGGTGATACTCTTTAGCAGAGAAGGGAGACAGGGTCCCTTAACTTCCATTGGAGATTCTACCCACCACTTTCTTCCTGCCTCTGGGTCATGGGGGATCCTAGAGTATATAGGAGATGACAGTTAACTGAATGGTTGAAGGACCCCTTGATGCAGCTTCCATGAGAGCATCATCCATACTAGAATGGAACTTTATGTTGATGAAACTGTTTTGAGCAAGTAACCCTTCACCATGCTCTGTAATCTCTTTGGTTCAGTTTGGACTTCAGTGGAGTCATTTCGGTCTGTAGTAGGTACCCTACCTGGGGTGAACAGATGTCAGTTTGTGTCTCTCCAGGAACTGACATACAGCATGTTGCTTTGTGGCTTTCACTTGCATTTACCTAATGAGTTATAATGTTTATCCATTTGTTTAAATTCTTTGCCCTTCGTTTTAATTGGGTTGTTTTGTTATTGGTTAATTTTCAAAGTTCATTATATATTTTATATGTATCTACTTACCCTACATGTGATTCTCACAGCACTTTTTTTTTTTTTTTAAAAAAAAAAAAAAAAAAAAAAAAGGAAAGAAAGAAAGAAAAGAAAATAGGGTCTCAGTGTAGCCTTGGCTGTTCTGGAATTCCCTATGTAGATCAGGCTGGCCCCAACCTCATAGAGATCCTCCTGCCTCTGCCTCACAAGTGCTGGGATTAAAGGTGCTCACCACCACTCATAATCTCAAATCTCTTTTGGAGAAATCTTTCAAAAATTTTAAAAGCCCTGGTGAGAACTATGAAGTTACTATCTTAAATGAGAAAATTTAAAACAAAGGACTTGGGTGACTTGTAATCTTTCTGTTGCTTCAGTTACAGTGTGTGACAACCATGACCTCCAGTTAGTTCAAAGGTATTTCCATTATCCCAAGAGAAGGGTGTGGGTTCCCTCCTTCCCTCAGAAACTTTGAAAAGAGGAGGCACTTGGCTTGTCTGCTGCAACTGAGACCTCTTGTCCCTGACACATTGCCTGTAATGTTTAAAAAAAATCTCATATCTGACAGAGATCTATCCCAGTGTCTCTCTTTTAAATGGATCCTCGTTTCTCCTCTGCCTCCCTAAACCTTCTTAACCTCCTACCTCCTGTTGTTTTTCCTGACATCTTGGAACATTTGTAATTATTGCTTTTGTTTTTCCTCTTTTATTCTTTTGGGGGCCCACAACCCAGTTCCAAAATAAATACACACGGAGGCTTACGTATTCTTTCTTATGAATGCCCCATCATAGCTTGGCTTGTCTCTAGCAGGCTTTTCTTAAATTATCCCATCCATCCTTTGCCTCTGGGCTTTCGTCTTTCTCTAGTCTCCATACCTTTTTTTCCTTCTTCCTCTGTGGCTGGCTGTGTAGCTGGATGACTGGCGCCTGGTGTCCTTTCTCCTTTTTTTCTTGTTCCTTGATTGTTCTTCTATTTATTCTCTCTGCCTGCCAGCCCTGCCTATCCCTCTCCTGCCTTGCTATTGGCCATTCAGCTCTTTATTAGACCAATCAGGTGTTGTAGACAGGCAATATAACACAGCTTCACAGAGTTAAACAAATGTAACATAAAAAATGCAACACATCCTTGCTTCATTAAACAAATGTTCTACAGTATAAACAAATGTAACACATCTTCAGCTAATATTCCACAACAGGCATCCTAGCTCATTCGTACACATCACACTTCTTTGACCCTGGGAAGTGTAACTTCATGCTCCTGCTTTGGCTGGGCACTCATCAGTCTGCTTGGGTTTCATGGTTTTCTTCTACTTGCCCATCCTAGCTTTCGTGGCCCATTGTAGCTGGTCTCTTATTGCTATGTAACTGTTTCTTCTGAATTAATACACAGACCCCTAGAGGGAAAGGGAAGCTCTCAGGACTCAAGGGTGCTCCCCAATATTATAGAAGTGGTAAGGAGTGGGGGATGAGACCCTTTGGCGAATCTGTCTGCAGGTTAGTGGAATCTTGTGGATGCAGTGTTTGTGTGATGTCACCTATGCCAGGGTGGGCTGTTTGGTGATACAGCAGCCTTTGAGTCACCTATGCTATAACTTCTCACTAATGCTCCTGTAAGTAAATCCACTAGTTCATGAGTTCATGAGTATAGACTCTTTTTTTTGGCTTCTTCTCAGAGCTCAGAGGTGTGTTTTGTGTCTCCCCAGGAAAAGTCACATGATCCCATGATCCTTATGAATTCCCTCCAGTCTTTCTTTGTATGCCTTCAGCCTTACAGTTTTGGGTTTTTTTTTTGTTTTTGGGGGGTTTTTTGTTTGTTTTTCTTTTCTTTTTTTTTTTGTAATCTGAATCTAGTCAGTTGAATATTTTGGAGAATATCCACACATGAACTTATTTGGTTACTCTATAAAATACAACAGGTGGGTAGTGGTGGTGCATGCCTTTAATCTTAGTATTCAGGAGGCAGAAGCAGGCAGATCTTTGTGAGTTCTAAGCCAGCCTATAGAATGAGTTCTAGCCAGGGTTACACAGGGAAGCCCTGCCTTAAAAAAACCAAACCAAACCAAACAAACAAATAAAAAAACAAATATAGTGTCATTTTGATTGAAATAAAATTTTATTATAGTAACAAGAGAGGGCAAAAGATTGCTTAGTGGGAAGGGTTTCCTGTTGGGATGATGGGAAAATCTTGGAACTACATAGAGGCGGTGGCTTCTCACATTGTTCACTTTGTTTTTCTTTAAAAAAAAAAAATATTTATTTATTTATTATGCATACAGTTTACAGAAGAGGGCACCAGATCTCATCATAGATGGTTGTGAGCCACCATGCGGTTTTGCTGGGAATTGAACTTGGGACCTCTGGAAGAGCAGTCAGTGCTCTTAACCTCTGAGCCATCTCTCCAGCACCCCATTGTTCACTTTCAAAAGGCTGGTTGTTAGTTTATATCATATTAATTTGACCTCAATTTTAAAAAGCAAACTGTAGAAGCCATGGCGGTCTCTATGCTCATAGATAAGCACTAAGGGAGCCTGGAACGTTAATATATGAGGCTATTTCTTCAATGAAAGACATGTTACACCTGTCATCCACCCAGAAGGCGGAGCAGATGTGTTTACTGGCCTGGTTATTTTTGTTTTACCTGTGCGACCAGGGATATTTTCAGCAACAGACATTCCCCCAGACCCTCATTATAAGCTTGCTTTCCCTCAATCTATAGAACCCATCTTTATGAACTTTATAGAGCCACATCTGTTCTGTATTAATAAGCTCCCTTTGTTCCTTGGAGAAATTTATGTCTTCTTTGTTGTGAATATGGGACTGAGTCATTATCACTAGAATATGTTTTCACCAAATTGTGCAGTGCTTAGATATGTCTTAAATAAACTTTCTGGGGTCAGACTCCAGAAGTTTGAGCCCATGCCTACTACTGAGTCAAGTTCAACCAAAATGCCCTCCTCCCTCCCTCAAGTGTTACTCTGCTGACTGTGATGGTTTCAGAGGCACCCACACACACACACACACACACACACACATACAGTAGACAGCTTTTTAAATGATTATAGTGTACACACACAGATCTAACCACCACACAGTTCAAAATAGGACATGTCCAGTTTGCATAGGATGCATTGATGTTTACATTCTATCGCACCCAAAGACAAATACTATTTAATCTGGCAACCTTGTCAACATTCTGTATTTGCAATTCCTCTTTTTAATGCACATAACTGCAACTCATCTGTTCCATTTTATTTGTATAAATTCTATTTTTATAACCTCACACTTCAATTTATCAGGGTTTGAGTGTTTTTATTTTCTCAGTATTTAACCACTAAAAGCTTAATTGACAGTGCAGCAGTCATGGGAAATGAACTCTTATTTTTTTAAGATTTATTTATTGATTATGTATACAGTGTTCTGCCTGTATGTATGCTTGTATGCCAGAGAAGGGCACCAGGTTTCATTACAGATGGTTGTGAGCCACCATGTGGTTGCTGGGAATTGAACTCAGGACTTTAGGAAGAGCAGCAGCCAGTGTTCTCAACCACTGAGCCATCTCCCCAGCACCCTCCCAGGGGGGGGCGGTGAACTCTTAACAAGAGGTGTATAGGTTATGGGCACATTAGTGCCACTGCAGGCTGAGAGCTGAGACTCCAGTCTGTTCTGCTCTTCTGATGTAGGAGGACATGATGTTCTTCACCATGGGGGACCGTAGTGGTAGTCGAGATGTCATAGTGAAAGCAAAGGAAGCAGCAGCGCCTGTGAGGATCCCCAGCAGGCACATAAATGCAGATGAAGAGCAGCCTGTAATTCCAACACCGGCTGAGGCAGAGACAAGTGCTCTCCAGAGCAGGCTAGCTGGCTAGACCCACCCTATCAGCAAACTCTAGGTTCAACCAAGAGACTCTGAATGAACAAATAACGTGACAGTGATTGAGGGAGACTCTCCACGTTAAACCAGGCCTCCACACACATGTGAACACACAACATATATATGAATGCACATGGCATGCACACATGCACATGGAAATTTAAAATAAAGGGCTAGAAAGATGGCTCCACAGTTAAGAGCATTTGCTATTCTTGCAGTGAATCAGGGTTCAGTTTCCAGAAACCATGTGACTGTTTACAGCTATTCTTAATTCTAGTTCTTGGGTATCTGGGTCCCCCTTTCTGACTCTGCAGGTATCGGGGATGTCCACAGCATACATACATACATGGAAGTGAATCATATATATAAAATAAAAATAATAATTACATCTTTCAAAAATAAGAATGTTATAGTACCTGTGATAGCCAATAATCCTTGCCAACCAATTGGCTTTAAAGTAGCTATGGAACATTCCTCTCTGTCACACTCTGTAGGAGGCTTTTAGAAGGGCTGAACTGAACAGGAAGCCCCATCATGTGTTGTAAATGATTTCTGCCCGACTTTTCAGTCTAGCTCAGCAGTTCAGACCCACAGTCCCACAGAAACACATGCAGTCCCACAGAATCACAGAGACGCTTGTATTATTTTTATGTTGATTGATCTAGGGCCCAGGTATGTGACTTACTAATTCTTTACCCTTTAATTAACGCATTTCTCTTATCCTGTTCAGCCATGCCGCTCAATACTTTTTCTCAGAGCAGCATTTCAACTCATTTCCTCTGCATCTACTACCGTCTCATCATTGTCTCCATCACATCTCTGTGGCATCTGCATTGTCTCTCTGGAAGCTCTGCCTGGCATCTGTCTCTGTTCTTCCTATACTCAGAATTTTGGACCCCCTCTGGAATTACAGACAAATGTGAGTCACCTGACATGGGTTCTGGAATCCAAACTCAGGTCCACAGGAAGAACAATGGGCATTCTTAACTGCTGAGCTGCCTCTCAGCCTCTGTCCTAGAGTTACCATTGCTGTAATGAGACACTATGACCAAAAGCAAGTTGTCGAGGGTGTGGGAGTGTGGAGAGGTGGGGGGTGTATTTGGCTTACACTTCCACAACACAGTTCATCATCAAAGGAAGTCAGGACAGGAACTCAGAAAGGGAAGGAGCTGATGGAGGCAGAAATTGATGCACACCATGGATTGGGTGCTGCTTACTGGCTTGTTCCTCATGGCTTACACAGTTTGCTTTCTTATAGTACCTAGGACACCCCAGTAATGGTACCACCACAGAGGGCTGGGTTCTTCTACATCAATTACTAATTAGGAAAATACTCTACATGATTGCAAACACACACACACAAATAAATGTTAGATTTTTTTTTCTTAAACTGCAAGTACATGACAAGTGCCACCAAGCCTGATAATCTGAGTTCAATCACCAGGACCCATCTGGTAGAAGGAGGGACCTATGTCCCTCAAGATGACCTTGGACCTCCACACCTGCCCTCTGGCATGCATTTGTCCCAGCACATACATAAACACACCCGCATGAACTCAGTATGTGTGATTAATAAAAAGAATTGGCCTGAGGAATGTGCTGGAAGTTTCACCAGCAGAGTGGGTGCGAGGCTGTGGCTGATTCCAGTCCTGGCTAGCACTGCCCGCTTGCTAATTGTGGTAAACAGCTAATCAGAAGCTTGCCCTGTGTTGCCTCTCCTGGGAAGACTTCTGACATCTCTTCCCGTTTTCCCATTGGCTTCTGCTTTTAGCTGTGAGGCAAGAGAGAAAGACAGAGAAGTTGGGCTCAGGAGGGAAGGGCACTGTTATCCTGGACTGTGGCTGAAGCCTCCGCCAGCAGAGAACCAAGCACAGCTAGCTCTCAACCCAGAGGCTCCGTTAGCATTAATATCCTTCCCATGTGTAGATATTTAATGCTGAAGAAACAGTGGATCTAGTTTAAGGCTGGAAGTATATGACCTTGGGCAGGACCTCATTCCTAACCCGAGATGTTGCAGGAGAATCTCAGACAAAACTGTCTAAAGCAAAGACAGCTACATCCCTGTACCCTGGTGGGTTAGACTTTCACATTATGATTGAAATCCTACCAGGCGCCCCTCAGGAACACAGTAACTTCCAACCTCATCCCAGTCCTATACTGGTCTATTGTAAAGATCAGGGTCTGATGTGTGCTTTCCAGCAGGGTTTCTCCTGGTCCTCATGCTCAAAGCCTGGGTTAACACCTTCAATAACTGCTGCTTTCCTGCATCTCTTTTCAGCACCAAAGCCTGGCCCTGGTTCACCTGAGTGGAGGTCCTTAGGGTCACTCCCTGGCTTCTGAGAGTGACCCTGGGGATGGCTCCTTTACCTGGAACCTGTATCCAAAATGATGTAGATGGAGACAGTCTCTCTCTCTCTCTCTCTCTCTCTCTCTCTCTCTCTCTCTCTCTCATTCATTTAGCAGGTTTTTATTACGTAGTTCTGGCCCAAGCCCCTAAGTGCTGGGATTATTACTTGTGAGTACAACCACGCCATACTACTTTTGTGTTTTGATTAAAATATTTTTTCCTAACTCTAGGACTAACTGCCACACTGTTCTGACCCATTTTGTGTTCAACAGGACAGTTCTGAACCCTCTCCCCTCCTCCCTGCAATGTCACAGCCACCTTAGCTAACCCTCTCCCCTCCTCCCTGCAATGTCACAGCCACCTTAGCTACACATTTGAGATTTTCATGAATTGACCATGGTCCAGATGTATTAACTGAAGTTAACGTGTTATGTCTAAAATAGCGACTATGCTTTGTCGGGAACGAATATTTCAAGGTTCTCTAACCCTCATCTAGTGTTGATGTAAATTATGGGCTTTGTGGGTTTTGCCTTTTAATATGCTGTAGCCCTGAGCTTAGCCACCAAGAGAGTTGGCAGAGGCACAAGCCTGCTCTTGGTCTGGCCATCAATGAAAAGGATGTGAAAATGTTAATTGGTTTAATCACAGGAGCTGACAATAACTATCCCCATGGGTCTTTACAATATGCGTTCATGTCCTGTTGCCTGTGAACACTTGGTTGACAAAAGAGAAAGAAACGTATTGTCTTTTAGATACCAGATAATTCTGAATTACGTGGGCACATCCCTTTTCTTGACTCCTCTAGAGAGATTTCCTAACTTTTCTTTATGTCTCTTACAGAGTGCGTTTGTTATAAGCTCTTTCCTTTCCATCCTCCATGCATCGTTTACTGCGGTTAAGAAGGCTGGACTCCGCACTCCAAAAAGTCAGTGTTCTCAGAAGTATGAGAATGATTCTGTTATTTGCACTCCATGCAACAAGAAAGCTAAACTATTCGTATTTCATTCTCGCAATGAATTCTAAATATTTTGAGAGTTTCCTCCTATTACTATCAGGAAGGAATGTGGAGGGGCTGGAGAGACTGTTCAGTGGTTATTAGCACGTACTGCTTTCTCCTGAGTTCAATCCCTAGCACCCACCTTGAGTAGCTACCAACTGCCTGCACCTCCAGGGGCCCACACCCATGTGGCCTCTGGGGGACTGTACCAGGGTGGGCAAAGTGACATATACTGTATTAGCTGCTTGTCTGCTGCTATGGTGAAGAGCTGAGACAAGATAGTTCATAGAAGAGTTTATTTATTCTCCCAGAGGATTGGAGTCCATGATGGTGGGAACGGTCTCTAGATGTGTGGTTACTCTTTTCCGCTCCTTCATTTTCTTTGCATGGGTATTATTTACTGAAGTTTGAGCATCCTACCAGTGACCAAACCTCTGAAGAAAGCAGACTCCCTCTCCCCCAGCAGCCACCAGTCACCAACCTAGGAGTGGGGTCTCCTGAGGCCCCCTCCATGCCAGAACATGGACTGGCTTGAGCTTGCACAGGTCTTGTTTGCACAGTTAAATACAGCTGTGCGTCCACAAATACAATTGCCATGTCATGTCCAGAGTGCATGCCACAGCACTGCATCCTCCAGGGTCATGTTTTCTCCTTATTCCATGATGCCCCTAGTGCCTTGAGGGAGAGAGGGATATGAAATAGATGCTTCACTTAGGGCCGAACACTCAGCAGTCACTCCTTCTCATCCCTTTGACCAGTTCTTTGTCTCTGCATTATCCGTTGCCACTACAGAGTGAAGCTTCATGGACTGAGGCTGAAAATAGCTATAGTTCCCACTAGGATCGCCCAGCTTCATTGTTTCTTTACCAGCTTTATAGTACTAGGCATGGAGCAGACTGCAGAGTAGACAAATCCAATTAGAAAGTACACAGTTGGGGCTTTCTAATTAATTATTAATTAATAATTAAAAGTGCTTCTTGCTCTTTTACCCCTTCTCCTGGCACATAATCTCTCTCTCTCTCTCTCTCTCTCTCTCTCTCTCTCTCTCTCTCACACACACACACACACACACACACACACACACACACACACACACGGTGATACATTACATATTTAATAAAACCTGGAATATCAAGAGATCAACCCATAGTCAAACTAGGCAGAGGTCGCTCTGAGAGTTCCAGGGATAACGGAGCAGTGGTAACTCACATAGCTCGGGGAGTTCTGGATCTCTGAGATCCAGCTGGGCTTCAATGGCACACACCTTTAATCCCAGCACAGGGAAATCCAGGATTGGTGACCTATACCTTTAATCCCATAACTCCAGAGACAGAACTTTCTGTGTTTCTGTGAGTTCAAGACTGACTAGCAAATAGAGTACCTCCCACCTTTAATCCTAACCTGGATGGGATACAGCTGGGTGAGGAGGGTATTTAAGGCAGGCTTAGGAAATCAGCAGCAATTAGAAGCTACCAGGAGCTAAGCCGAGGAAGCTGGAAGATAGCTGGGAGAGATTTGACTGTGGTGTTTCCTCTCTCTGGTATTTCAGCCTTGCCCGATATCTGGCTCTGAGTCTCTTTCATGACAATCAGAATTTGTGCAACACACAAACACAAAAATATCTTTAAAACAAATATGTTTTTAAAAGAAAAAAAGCCGTTAGCACCACAGCATTCACCCACTAGGTAAGACATTGATGTCTTTTTCTCCCCAGAATCCTGCATAGCACTTTCCAGTGCTATTACAGCTACCCAGCAGGGGGTGGGGTGTCCAGCTCCATTTCTCTGTGTCCTGTAACCAAAGGGGTTTGTCTGCAGCAGCAGGCGGTCTTTCATCTAGTTTTGGTGGACAACCAAGAGGAATGGCAACCGCCCATATTGTTCTGAGGTCTCTGTAGCCAACAGCTCTTAGGGAAGGATCTCATGCCTGGCACTAGTATTTTTGTTGAAAACTCACAGCTTCTGGGAAGAGCATTCATTATTCACTCACGCAGAGTTCCTCCATTCAAACTGCCTTTAACGTTTTTATTTTTAAATTGTCTTACAAAGTAGTTTGTTTCCATAAGGTTTTCCATCCATTCTTAGTTTTGGCTAGCCTTCTCTGCTTCCTCATCCCTCACTCCAATCAGCACAGTCACCCTCTACTTCATAGCAGTGCTCTGCTCTTCCCCACCCCGGTCTCTCCACCCTCTCTCATGGCCCTTTCTAGCTTCCTGACATACATTTACAGATACTCCAAATCAAACACACAAATCTAAAACATTTCAGCTAGCATCCATGTGCGAGAAAATATGTGGTGTTTGTCTTGTTGGTCCTATGTTACCTCATTTAGTATGTTTTCCAGCTTCAGCTTCATCCATTTACCTTCCAATTTTATACTTTTACTTCCTACGGTGTATCTGTATCATATTTGGATGTTTCTACTTCCTAGCTAATCGTGAATAAATTAGTAGCAATAAGCATAGCTGTGAAAATATTTTTGTAGTGGGATGTAGATTTCTTTGAGCACATGACCAAGGGTGGTGTGCCTAGATCATGTGAAAATTCCACTTGTAACTTTTTAAGAATTTCTACACTGATTACTGTAGGATGCAGGCTGGCTAGTCTCGTGTCAACCTGATACAAATGAGAACCATTTGGGAAGAGAAAATGCCCTGACTAGGTTGGCCTGTGAGTAAGCCTGTGGTGTGTGTTCCTAATTTGTAATAAATGTGGGAGGGCCCAGCCACTGTAGGTGATGTACCCTTGGGCATGTGGTCCAGGGATATATAAAAAGCAGAATGAGCAAGCTTTGAGTAGATGAGTCAGTAAGCACGATTCCTCCATGGCCTCTGCTTCAGTTCCTGACTCTAGGTCCTGCCTTGATGTCTTGCCCCGACCTCTCCCACTGATGGGTATTGCGCGAACTCTATTTGGTATTATAATAAAAACCTGGAGCTAGATATTGGGGGAAAACTGAAATATCAGAGAGATAGAGAAACAAACCACAGCCAACTCTCACCTCACCAACTCCTTAGGCCTCTCTCCCCAAATCCTCCAACTTCAAACCTCTGTCTCCTCCTCAGAGGACCAAGGAAGTGTCAAGGAAAGCTGAAAACCTCTCTTCTCTCCCTCCACCCAGCTATCCTAGAGCTAGGATTAAAGTTGTGAGCTACCCCTGCCTGGCTGTTAGGCCTCAACTCACAGAAATACAGATGGATCTCTACCTCCCCTTCCCCCACCCCCATGATGGGATTAAAGGCATGGGTCACCACTCCCTCACCTTCACGTTTGGCTCTGTGAGTGACTTTGGCCTCTGCTATTCCAGACTATTTTTATTAAACACCTCAGATGGAGTGTGACCTGAGAGTTATAAAATGAAATAAACCTTTTTCTTAAGTTGCTTTTGCTCATGGTGTTTTATTAGAGAAGTAGAAAGCCTGACTGAGATAGATCCACATCCAGTTTATACAGCTCCCAACAGTGGATGAGGGTTCCCTTTCCCCACATCATCACCAGCATCTGCTGTTAGCTGAGTTCCATCCAGGACATCCAGGGCTCTCTGGAGAGATCCTGTCTCTAACAAAACAAAGCATAGACAGAGTTGATCTGCTTTCGGCTTGTGCTCCCCATTTCCAGCTTTCATGTGCTGTCACTCACGCTTGGATGAGCTTTGGTGATGCAGTTGGCTTGAGTAATTTCTTCTCATAAGTAGCCCCTCATTCATATTTCAGTGGGCTCATTGACTCACCATTTTGGACTTTGGTGGGATCCTTACGTTGGTCAGCCACTGGTTCTCTATCTAGGGTGAGTAGATGGTTTTTCAAAATACCCTGCTTCTTAAAAAATGTGTCAGATAAAAAATTAGATGCTCCAACTTTGCGGAAAAGCTGTGAGTAACGGTCCAGGCAGCTGACTGTTGCTGTCTTCTCTTACTAAATTTCAAAAGTTGCTCATTGGTACTTTCAGCTGACTTAGGTGATATACTTTCCTTCCCAGGCTTTTGATGGGGTTAAGGATTACACAGCTTCAGTTATGATCATTTCCTATCTCAGCTTAAGAACATTTAGGTACTAGATTCATATTCTTCAAGATAGACAGCTTTAGAGTAACTTTCATATCTTGTCACATATCAATATTTTAGACATTTAATATATGTTTTGTGTTTGTTGTTCTTATAGTTGTGGTTTTATTTTGTTTGTTACCCTACTTTTCCTCTCTGGGCATTGCTTGATAATTGTTTCTAATATATATATGTGTGTGTGTGTGTGTGTGTGTGTATACACATATATATAGTTTTATAAATAGGTTTAAAACTTTCTTATTAAAACAAAGGGGGAGATGTAGTGAGATTCAAGCACTTCCCTGACCTGAGGGCGTGGCCTCTGTGCCAGCACAGGTTTGGGGTTCACCTATGACCTTCAAAGCTGTAGCCTTGGGGCATGGCCAAAAACAACTAAAAGATCAAAGTCAAGACAACAATGCTTTCTCTGCTTTTCCACTGGCTGAAAGATCTGTTCCATCCAGACGAGTAGATAATTCCAACAGTCTTTTCTTCAGTTGTCATAAGTTACTTAAAATAAATATTGATATATCAATCCATTTCCCTGTGATTATCACCCACCTACACGGGTGTCCCCCTGTATGACTGTTCTGTCTATTCTTTTGAGGCAGATATGCACATTATATTCATAAATTGTCATGTGTTCTCTGAGTTCACTGAGAAGCTGACTCTGTAAGAGAGGTCAACCCCACCCCCACCCCAAGGCATGTTTGTCTAAAAATGTCCTCCAAGGAGCCTTGTCAGGGAATATGCTGGCTCCCTCACCTCTGTGACAGGGAGAAGAGTACTCCAAAAGAAGCACCGTGTCCTTGAGACCAGCTAGAAAGTGAACTGACCGCAGTGGAGGAAACTGTTGCTTACCCCATGGTATAAAAGTGCCTGCAGTGGAAAAAAGAAGCTGGAAATTTAACAACAGATAGAAAGGTCAACTGTTAGCTAGCTGCCTGCCTCAGTTTCCCTGGTCAGTCTTTAATAAGGCCGTCTCTATCCACTGCAGTTTCTGCTTTCATTCGGAAGCTCGCCCAAGGGGATTCACTTCTTCGTTCAGGATTTTATGAGGGGAACTCCATCTATCTGCCTAAAAGGGGGTCTCACAGTAGGTTTTTTTTTAAAACTTTATTTATTTATTATTTATTTATTTGCCTTGGTGTTTGCCTGGAACTGGAACTACAGACAGTTGTTAGCTGCCATGTGGGTGCTGGGAATCGAACCCGGGTCCTCTGGAAGAGCAGACGGTGCTCTTAACCGCTGAGCCATCTCTCCAGCCCGCTCACAGTAGGTTTTTGAGGGATGATATGGGAGTACACGGTTTGATGTTTTTCATCCCCGTCTGCACAAGTTGAAAGCCATACTTGGCACTGTTACTGGAACCAAGAATCTATGGCTAGACAGCTGCTTCTTTGCGGAATGGACAGAGTATCAAACCAACTCCTAAAGGCTATGTTTTGAGGCCCCTACTAGTACGCCATCTCTCAATCCTCATCAGAGAAGCCCTTTGTACAGTAGATGGAGATTAGTGCAGAGATCCACAACTACTCAAGGTTCAGAGAATGAGAAAGTGTGGACCAGATGTGGTGGGAATGCCTTTAGTTCAAGCATTTAGGAGCTTCCCATTCACTCTGAAAACAAGGCCACACTGCTTTGCACAGGCCATTCCTGGCCAGCCAAAGCAATGTAGTGAAATCTTGTTGCAAAAAACCAACCAACCAAATCTAAACAGACACTTAACAAAACAAAGAGACTGGAATGTTCAGCTCTAAATGAGATACCTTCTGTCCTTGGACACAGGGACCACTCTGGAAGAAGAGGTAGATAGTAAGAGCCTGAGATAGTGGATAACTCCAAGGAAGCAGTGTTTTCCAGTCAATTGCAAATATAAACTTCTGGCAGTATTCAAGCCAGACAAAAATCCCAATGTGGAGAGGTTAATCAGGCACAAAGGCCCACTCTTCTGAGGAGCTTGGCAAATGATAACTGCTGGGAGATAAAGACAGTCTTCTTTTGTTGGCATTTGTTTATTTTTGAGACATAGTTTCTCTGTGTAGCCCTGGCTATCCTAGAACTCACTATGTAGATCAGGCTGGCTTCAAACTCAGAGATCTACCTGCCTCTGCCTCTCTGGGATTAAAGGTGAGCAGTGTCACCAGCTACTGAAAGACAGTCTTCTTAGAGATGTGACCACAATTAGGTTGACACACTCCAGTCATGGATGGAGATGGGTGGGCATCAAGGGACAGACATGAGCCAGGACACAAACTCACTGACCCATCCCACTGCACATAAAAGTAAAGTCAGAATTTCATTATGTCTTCCAAGATATGCAACCCAAGATGGCTGACAGTACTGTTATTCTCAGGACTGCACATAAGGGGAAGAAATAACAGGACCCTAACCCTAACCCTAACCATTGGATGTATAATTGTGAATCTGCTTTGATACACTTGTTCAGTGTAGCCATTGGTGAGTTATATATCAATCACTTGGTACTGTTTGTGCACTCTTCTTCTCCAGTGGATACCAGGGTGTCTCTCTGCCCTGAGTATCTTTTTAAAGCTTTTCCCCTAGGTCAGACTCTTCAGACTCCTGTTTCTTTCCATGAAGTGCTTTCCCCTCTTGTCTTCTATAAATGTTATTCCGACTTACAATGTGCTAGGTGTTGTGCTAATACTGTGCTTCTGACCAATGTAAGAGCAGGCATGCTTAAATAGGAGAAAAGGGATCGGGGCCCATTGTGGTGTTACATGCTTTTAATCCCAGGCCATCCAGGGTTACAGAGAGAGACCCTGTTACACACACACACACACACACACACACACACACACACACACACACACACACACAAGCAAATGGGAAGTGTGCAGAACTGGATCCATGTGTGGCACTCAAGACAGATGTGGCCTCCTTTGGTCTTCATGGCAGGAAGACATGCCTTCCTGGGTGCTGGATCCCACTAAACAGTGACAGAAGCCTTTCTAAACTGCTGGTTCTAATGCTGACTCCATATCACCGGATGAGGAACTCATAAGCACAGTTCTGTTTTTGTTTGCTTTAAAAAAAACAAAACAAACAAACAAACAAACAAAAAACGGGTCTCGCTCTGTAGCCCTGAGTGGTTTGGAACTGTGTAGACCAGGATGGTCTTGAACTCACAGAGATCCTCCTGCCTCTGTCTCTCTAGTGCAGGGATTAAAGTTGTAAACCAACCTGCTTTGAAGAACTTGTTTGAAAACCCAGTGTTGGGCTGGGGAGATAGGTTCAGCCAGTAAAATGTTTGTCATGTGAGTCCAATCACCACTCACAAAAAAAAAAAAAAAAAAAAGCTGGTTGCGGTGATGGTTGGATGGTTCCTCAGAGGCATAAATGAGAACGGCTGCCAGTAGAAGACTGTAACACAGTACATACTCAGTCAATGTCAGGCAAACAAATAATTGTTTTTCAGCTTAGCCAATGGCGGTCAGTTCAACAGCCTAAGGATCTGCCAAGGGCTTTAGGATCTGCACCAGATCTCAAGAAAACAGTATCAGAGGCCACTCAGGCTCTAAGCAGCCCCACTTTCCACCGCGTTCACTCCTAGAGTGCCCTGAACTCTTGTAGTCGGTCTAGTCTTGGAAGCAGCCCGGTTCTCGTGGCCGGCCTCTAGGGGGCGCACTAGCCCCAGCCCGCGGCTGCACTTGGCTGTGGGGCCGCCTCTGCCAGCTGCTGCTGCTTCTAGGGCAGAAGGCTGTTTGGTTAAATTCTATTCTTACTCAGCAGAGTAAATGCAGGCTCAGTTTAAGTAATTGGACTAAAGTCACACAGCTAGAGGGAATTAGCCATCTGGTAGCTAAAGTGTGCAGCCTGCTAAGGAGCCAAGAGGCTTTAGTCACCAGCTAAGTAAGGAGAGACCCGGAAGCAGCCTCTACAGGGCCACCTAAGGGGCCCGACACAAACCTTGCGACAGTGCTTCAAAAGACCTAGAAAAAAAACCTTTTTATTATTTTAATGTTTTGGGGGAACCTTTACCATCGTGCTACACATCCAGCTCTCAAGAAAGGATTTGAATGTTCCCTACTTAGAAAAACAGTAAATGGTTTCAGGTGATGGACATGCTAATATCTTGGTCTGGCCAGTGCAGGCTATATACAGCTCTCGTCAGGCTGGAAGACAGCTTAGAGAAAGCTTGCTTGCTGCCCATCCTGGGCCCTAGAATCCACACGGTGGAAGGAGAGAGAGGGTCCTATACATTGTCCTCTGACCTCTACACACATGCCACTGGCACACTGCACTCACACAACAAACAGATGTAATTTAAAAAAAAAAAAAAAAACCACACACTCCCAAAAATGTTCAATTTATCCATTAAAAATGCCATTAACATTGACAACATGTGTCTTAGGTACTGTTCTTGACAGAGGTGATTTATAAAAGAAAACATTTAACTGGGGAATTGCTTCCAGTTTCAGAAAGTTAGCCCATGACCAGTTATCATAGCAGAGAGCTTCGCAGCAGATAGATGGTGCTGGAGCAGGAACTGAGGGCTCACATCTGCCCCACATATTGCAGGCAGAGGAAGAACAAGACCAGGATTGCTTTTTTTGTTTAACCGTAAGCTCACTTCCAGTGACATACCCCTTCCAACAACAAGGCCACATGTCCTCATCCTTCCCAAACAGTTCCACTCACTTCCATCCGTGCCTCCCACCAACACATCAGAGACAGGGGTAAGCTCACATGGTGCTGTGGAAAGGCAGACCTGCCCCTACACTACCACCAGGACACATGGCCAGGCAGAGTGGCCCTCACAGGAGAATGGCAGGGAAATAAACTTATCAGAATCAGTCTTGGCGGAGGCTATGCTCACAGAGTCTGCCAATGCTTTGTAGAGTTTATGTGGTTTTGTTGGTAGTGGATTTGTTTTGTGAGGTGAGGGCGTTGGAATAAGGTCTCATTAAGTAGCCTGAGCTGTTCTCAAACTTGCAGTGATCCTCCTGCCTCATCTTCCCGTGAGCTAAGATCCTATAGTCATGAGTCACCACACCCAGCTGTGTATGGTGGTTCTGTTGAGAATTAGAATACTTACGGGAGGCTGAGGCTTGCATCCACTGTACAGGTCCCCGTACAACCAACCCTGTGGCTGAGGTCCCCAGCCTCTGTCTTTAAAATAAAGAACACACACTACTTTCTGGATCTAATGGTCCTTGGGTCACATCATTAGTTGTGCAGCCTGGAAATGCCTTTATTGTCTCCCCTGTCACAGAAGTAATGCTGTCTATGTGCAAGAAGACTGTCCTGAGTCTTCTGGAGAAGCACCCCAGGGCCAGGCTGGCCTCTGAGCTCCTAGTGTGTAGGTTGAGGGACCGAAGTAGACTTCCTGTTTCTGAGGCCTTTCCAAGGGCCTGTTCTTTTCTGATAGCATTGTGGGAAGACGTCACCACCAAAGGCTTGGTAAATATTAGTGCCGTTGAAGCTCAGACACTCTTGAAAGATGCTTGGAGATAAAATTGTGGAAGAGCAAAATGCCTGAGAAGCATCTTCAAGCTTTCGTCTAACTGGCTGAAGCCAATCCTCAGCTCCAAAGGAAGACTCCATGTCCTTGTCACAGTTCCTGCCTAAGCTCCTTTCCCCAAGCTAGGCATCTTGAGTCCCAACCTTTGTCTGGTACTACTGCTTGCAGAAGCAGAGATCACAGCATCAGCAGCAGATGAAACAGAGTCAGGGCTGGTGCTACTGTCCCCAAACTCTGTGCGTGTGGACAGATTACCTGGCCCTGGAGAGTTGTTTTCCTTATTGGGAAAATGAGGTCAGAAATATGTGTGTCCAAGATCCCTCGTGGCATGGAAGAGGGTAGATATGGAACACCAGTGCGTGGAGTATGATAAATAAATGCTGGCGTTTTCTTTTGTAAAAGTGTTACTCCCCAAGAGGAACTTGCATTTTTGTAGACACACAGTCCAGAGATCTCATATGGTGAATTCAAAGCTGGACTGGGAGACTGCTAGCAAGGGCACTTTGCCTTTCCAGGGCTGGGGATTGTAGCCAGTGGGCAGCTGACAGTGAGAAAAAAAAAAAATGGTTTTCTGTCTCTTTTTTTTCTTCTCTTCTTTTTGACAGAGAGAACATGTGATGTAGAATTTGCAACCTCATGCCTCAGCCTCCTGAGGGCTGGAATTCCTCGTGTGCACCATCACCAATGGGAAGGCGTTTGATCCCAGAAGAATTCCTGGAATATTTCAAATCCTACCTGACTGAGGCCTAACAACACATTCTGGTTCTCTTTGGCTCATCTGACTCTGGGGACATTTATTCAGATGTTGAAATCCCATATCAGGAGTGAAATGACCTGCCAGGAAGCAGTCACTGTAGGGGATGAAACCTTTGGAATCCAATCTTTGTGCTCTTGTACCTGCCCCTAGGCACACAGGCAGCTTCACTGGACTGTGGGCTCCATCCTGACCTGACTTTTGCCATGTTGAATGTGACTGTCATAATTGCCCTAGTCATCTGGCCAGTGTCTTATTTTAGACTAGTCTCCCAGCACATTGTAAATAGATACAACCATTGGAGTGGATGTGTGGAGTTCAGAGCCAGGAATATACTGGACTCTTGACTTTTTGATAATAGGTCAAGATAAACCAGGTAGTTTGGCTTGGATGAATCATGACTGTGCATTTTATAAGATCTTTATTTAAACCAATGCTCAGAGAGCATTGGTCCTGCTGCCTCCAAGGACTATACTTCAATCAGTGATTACCCCAATAAATTGCACTTTGAGCAGATTAAATCCGTCCACCTCTTTCTTTGTGTATGGGAATGGAAAGGGGGCTGGCTACACATGGGTAAAATTTGTAAGCCTCCTGCCTCAGCCTCCTGGGAATTCAGGTGTGATCCTGATAGCTAGTCTCTTTAGTTTGTTTTCAAAGCATTTGAGGGTGAGCTACGATACACAAGGGTAGTATTTGGGGGGGGGGGCGGGCATCTACATCATCATTACTATGGCCAATGCAGCTTTCTACAGGAGTCCATCTTAGGTCTCAGCCAGGAGCCACAACAGAATGTGGTTCTGACTGGTATTTTCATTTCTCAGATGACCTCTTGGAGATATCTCAGGTCTGTGCCATGAACAAACAAACTAAATCTTTGACCTTGCCCTGCAGACATGCACCACCGGCTTTGTAACTCATTGCACGTGGGACACTGCCCTCTGCCCACTTCCTCCTCCTGGAAACCTAGCTTTCCCCACTTCCTCCACCGAACTTCACTGCTATTGAGTATTAACGGGGTTACTTACAGGAGTATGAGGCAAGTGATGCATTTACATAATTATTATTTATCATTAAAAAAAACTTGGGAATAAGCTATCAGGGTAAGAACCTAGATGATCAGAGAAGTGGTGGAGAAGCAGTAACCTCCTATGTCTTTCATTCCTCCCATCCAAAAGGTCCCAGATCCTTTCTAAGCCCTGTCCTTCTACTTCCTGTCTCTCTATCTGTTCTCAGTCCTCCAAAACCTCTATGGTTAATTTTGGTCGGCTAGTAACTAACTCTGCCCTCTGATTCAAAGTAAACTTTATTGTCAGAATGCAATCAAAATATCCTACACTGGAAAGGGGTTCTCCAGGAGCAGAAATGACTCAAAGACAGCTACATCACCAAAGCCCATGGCAGCATGGATGACAGCTCACAAGGCTTGGAACCTGGAGCACACTGCAGTCTTCAGGCAGCTCAACAGGTTAAATCGTATCCTTCCCAAGTGACTGAATTTGTCCAAACCTCTTCCAGACAGCTGGGTTGGTCTCAGAGTCTTCTTGGTCATTTTTGTTGCTTTGAGGGCCCTAGTCAATCTGGTCGGTTCCTTTCCTTCTTAAGAGCGTCCCATGAAGGATAGAATGTTTCAAGCTTGGAGGAAGCTGTTACACCCGAGGACATGTTCATATTCACCAGCACTCATCCTGTTATATAGGGAACGGTCCACATAACACCTTGGCCTTTCAGATCCTCAACCTCCTCACTTCATATTAACTTCAACCTCACACATCCTTGGAAATCATACACTTGACCAATAACCATCTGAACGGTGACTCTCAACTTTCAGTCTCTTATTGCCTGACCCCCAGCAGTTCTTTGACCAAAAGACCCCACCATTCATCAACAGCCTTTCGTGGGCCCCATCTCTCTTTCATCTCTGGCATCTCTTCCTCTGTCACGTTCCTCCTGACTCAGGGTCTTAGACAGCTTTCCATCATTGTAATGAAGAACTGAGGTCATCAGCTCACACTTTCAAAGGCTCCAATCCGTAATCAGTCAGTCTTGTTCTTTTCAACCTGTATAACAGCCCATCAAGGCTGGGAGCACAGGACCATGAAGTCTTCTCATTCATCTCATTGCAGAGGCATGAAAGAAACATGAGATAGAGGCCATGGTCCCATAATCTCTTTCATGGGTTTGCCCCCAGAGACAACGATGATTCCTTCTCCTCCTCCTCCTCCTCCTCCTCCTCTTCCTCCTCCTCCATCAACTTGAACAAGCTAGAGTTATCTGGGAAGAAGAAGCACAGTTGAAAAATGTACCCATCAGATTACCTGTAAACAAGTCTGCAGGGGCATTTTCTTGATTGATTATTGACATAGGAGGGCCCAGGACATTGGAGATGGTGCCACCCTAAGAAGATAGTCATGGGTTATACTTAAAAGAAATCTGAGCAAGCCATGAGGAGCAAGTCAGTAATCAGCAATTCCTCGTGGCCTCTGTTTCTGTTCTTGACTCCAGGTTCTTACTTTGAGTTCCTACCTTGGTTTCCCCTGATGATAAACTGTAACCTATAAGCCAAATAGAGCTATTCTTTCTCAGGTTGCCTTTGGTGATGGTGGTTGTCATAGAAACCTAACTTAGACAATGACATAAGACTTCCCAAGAGGCACTACCTCTTAAAGCAGTGGTTCTCAACCTTCCTAATGCTATGACCCTTTAATATGGTTCCCCATGTTGTGCTGATTCCTAACCATAAAATTATTTTCATTGCTACGTTATGACTGTAATTTTGCTACTGTTGTGAATAGTAATGTAAATATCTGTGTTTTCTGGTGATCTCAGGAGACTCCATGTGAAAGAGTCACTTGACCCCTAGGTTGAGAACCACCGGCTTAAAGGTTCCAAAACGGAGATCAAGCCTTCCATGCTGGGCCTTGTGGTAATTAGCTTTAATATCAGCTCAACACGAATTAGAATCACCAGGGTTGGGGGCCCCATTTGAGGAATTGTCTTAATTGTTTTATTGGTGTGGCATTTGATTCTGGTGGTAGCCTGGGTAGAAAGGGGTGTGGCAGAAGAGAGATTATTTGCCTTTGGTGGTGTGCTATTTCCTCTTCTGCTGGTTTAATTGATTTTGTTGCTGTTTTTGCCGAGTCCTTCTCTGGTATCAGAACCAGGATTTCCAGGCTTCCATGGTTGACTGAGTACCAGAAGCCTCCCAGGGCCCCTCCAGGGCTTCAGAGCCATATTGGAACTTCTGAAGCCCAGCTGCATAGATGGAGAGGCTACCAGACTCTCAGCTTCTCCAGTGGGAGACAGCTGCTATGGGGCTCCCTAGACTGCTGAGCACCCAGCCCCCAAAACCAGGCAACTAATAGGTTCTCAGTCTCTCAGGTATGATTTGGCTGCTGCTACTATTTTGAAGTAAAATGATTAAATGCAATTCTCTCTCTCTCTCTCTCTCTCTCTCTCTCTCTCTCTCTCTCTCTCTCTCTCTCTTCCTATTGATTTTGTTCTTCTAGTGAATCTCAGCTAATATAAGCCTTTAGGGAACATTTAAGATACTGACCATATAGTGCAGCTCTCAGTCCTCATCAGAGAAATTTCTTCATGCAGCGGACAGCAATTAATGTAGACACTCACAACCAGTTAAAGTGCAAAGAACTAGTGTCTGTGGAGTCCTCAGCCTCAAACATCTATAACAACTCCTACCCACAAGGCTCAGGGTCTGTAATGGAAGAGGGGATGGGAAGACTGTGAGAGCTAGAGGTTTGGAAGCACAAGCATCAACAGGGTCTTCTGGGCATGACAGGACCGAATGGACCCATGAACTCACATCATGGTGTTTCCCTGCTCAGGGCCTGTTCAAGATCAAGCCAGTTAATACCCCAGCAGGAAGTAGGAAAGGGCACATGAGTTTTCAACCACAGCTAAAAAGCTATCTTAGTTCCTTTTCTATTACTGTGGCAAAACACCATGACCAAGGCAATTTATAAAAAAAAAAAAAAAGTGTTTAATTGGGTTTATGGTTTCAGGGGTTAGAGTCCATGATGGAGGAGAAAAGGCATGGTGACTGGAAGAGTTGAAAACTCACATCTTGATCAGCAAGTAGGAAGCAGAGAGGGAGAGAGAGAGAGAGAGAGAGAGAGAGAGAGAGAGAGAGAGAGAGAGAGAGGCTAGAAATGAGTCTTCTGAACCCTCAAAGTCCAACCCCAGTGGCACATCTCCACTGACAATACCACACCTCCTAATTCATCCCAAACAGTTTGAACCAAGAAGGAATCAAGAAGTCAAACATCAGAGCCTATGGGGAACATTCTCATTCAAATTACCACATTGTACTCTCTGGCTCCCATTAGCTTGTGGCCATATCATAATCACAATGCAAAATTCATTTAGTTCAACTTCAAAGTCTCCATAGTCTTTTATAGTTTGAATGAGAACCAACCCCACCCTGCTCATATATTTAAATGCTTGGCCTGCAGTTGGCGGAACCTTTTTAGAAGGATTAGGGAGTGTAATCTTGTCGGAGGAGGAGATGTGTCTCGGGTGGACTTAGAGGTTTCAAAAGCCCACACCATTCTCAGTTAGTTCTTTCTGCCTTGTACTTGTAGATGGAGATGTTAGCTCTCAGCTACTGCTCCCCATCATGATGCTAATACACTCTAATCCTTTGAAACTACAATCCTCAAATAAACCCTTTCTTCTATAAATTGCCCTGGTCATGGTATTTCATCAATAGCAATAAAAAAGTAACTAAGATACATTCTAAAAGGGAAGACCTGAGGCATAGTGAGGAAATATTGGACCAATGTAAGAGCAAATCCAGCAGACCAAACTCCAAATCTTGTAGCTTAATGTCTGCTGTCAAGGGCCTTAGATGGCTCCACCCTTGCAGTCTACCTACAAGATACAACTTTCTCTCAGGCTGGCTCCACATCCTGCCTGCAGCTCTTCTTAGCAGATAGCTCATGACTCTGGATGGTACTTTCAACATCTTGGGGTCTCCAGTGTAACCTAGGCTTCTCTTTCACAGCTTCATGCAGGGCCTTTATGCAGGGACTCCCTTGCTACATGCCTGGCCTCAGTGGCTTTCGTTAACCACAAAGAGGGATTCCACAGCCTCTTTATTCACCTATCCCTCATGACTCTAAAGCCAGAACCACATGGATGACACTGCCAAGTGTGGCTGCCTACTTAGGGTGGCGTCTGGTCCCCTTTGCAGATGATTCCCTTCATTGTTGCTCTTAAGGAGTAGAAAATTCCTTATGCCTTTTGCTTTCACAAGGCTAGCTAAGCGAGGTCTTGCCTTGGGAACACCCTGCCTTTATCCCAACATAGTTCAGGCCTTGTCTTGATATCTTTATTTCTTTCAGCACAAGCTTTGGCTCCAACATTAATTTTCCTGGTGCTCTTTTTTTTCTTCAATCTGCAGGTTTCTTTTCACTCTGACTACTCTCTTTTATTGTAGACCTGTATCAGAATGATTACTAATAACCATGTAACAAAATAATACGCTATCTTGAAATCTCCTTCATCAAAGGTCCTTGGTAGGTTGACCATATTCTAGTAGATGGCCCCACAGCCATGGGTGTATGGACAGCACTGATTGAACTCAGTGCAGTGGTGGTGTGGAGGGCATGCCCTTGGGAAGGAGGGGACTAGAGGATGAACCCAGAGCAGCTAGAGGGAGGAGTAAAAGTGAATAGGATAAAAACACATTGTGCACATGCATAAAATTCTCAAGGAATTAATAAAAAAATGTAGTGTGTGTGTGTGTGTGTGTTAAAAAGATCCAAACTATGGAGGACTTGGAATGCTGGTTCCATGGTGAGAGTATGTGCTGTGTAAGTATGAGAACCTGAGAATTCAGAACCCGCACCCATGTAAAAAACCAGGCATAAGGCAAGTGGGTGAAACTACAAAAGATCGTACTGAGTGAGATAACCACGACCCAGGAAGACAAGTGTCACGTGTGCCTTCTCACCTGCAGTTCCTAGCTCCAGATCTTCAGACGTGAATGTACAACCCCAAATAACTTCTGGAAGCAGGAAAATAAAAAGGTGTAGGGAGGCAATGGAGAAGGGAATAGCAGGGTATAGGTGATTCAAAAGGAAGGTGGGGCGGGCTCTAGCTATGGAGGGCCTTTAACATAGAAAGAGAGCAAGAACGAGAAATAATAGTAAAAATGTCTATAAAAAGTCATAAAGAATCATAGTGTTATCCACTTACCTAAAATTACATGTAACACATATAAACCTGTGGATATATAGAGTCTAAATAAAATATATCTTCTGGACTGACAATGCTCTCCCCAAAGCCATAGACTATTAAGCAAAATCCCCAATACCAGGCATGAAATGTCCCCCTTTGAGTTGTTGGTTACGGTTGTCTAAGAAACTTCAAAAACATTATAGGCTATTGCTGTTGTCCTTGGTTGCTACCCAGAGATAGAAGGTAAGTTGCTATTGCTAAAGATACCATGCTCTTCAGTCACAGGACCCAGAGGACCCAAGCTGGATCTGACTTGATAATTTCTTTCCAGAGACTAGTTTTCATGGTACCAGAAGATGCCATACAAGCTTTCAAGGGAGGGAAGCAACCAAGCATGCCAACCCAGCCATGATACCTAAGAACCATAGCAATGACCAGGATGGTACAATAATCCTATAGGTACAGTAGTAATATGCATACCTTGGAAATAACCAATAAATACAATCTCTAATGGATTTAAGACCCATTCAACAAAAGGGAGATCATGCTTGGTACTGGAAACCTCACCAACTGCCTGGATCTAGTGACATCATGGATCCTAGAGGAGAACCTACAATTGCCACTTTACTAAACAAGCGTAATTCCCAGCTACATTCTAAGCGTTTATCCCCATACTCAATGTGCTGGCAAGTTTTCTGTTGTTGTTTTGCTTTTGACAACTTGATACAGGCAAGAGACGTTTGGGGAGAGGGAATCTCAACTGAAAAAATGTGCGGATCATATTGGGCTGTGGGTAAGCCTGTGGGGCATTTTTTTGATAAATGATTGATGGGGTGGGATCATCCAACATGGGGTGGTATTACCTATAGATGGGTGGTCCTAGATGAAATAAGAAAGCAAGCTGACCAAGTCATGGAGGCAAGCCAGTAAACTGCATTACTCCATGGCTTCTGCTTCAGTTTCTGCCTTGAGACCCTGCCCTGACTTCCCTCAGTGATGGACTGCAACCTAAAAGTAGAAGATGAAATAAACACTTTTGGTCGTGGTATTTTACCACAGCAATAGAAACTCTAATGCAGATACCCAAAGATAAGGGTAGTTCTCACCTCTCATCAAAGAAACCTCCTTGCAGCAGATGGAAATGATTACAAGAAACTACGACCAATCAAAACACACAGAACAAGTGATCAGGTGGCATCCAGTCCTACACCTAAGGTTTAGGGATCATTTTGGAAGAGTTGTTGAAAAGACTGTAAAAGCCAGATGATGGAGGAATTTGCTGTGAGATTTCACCCCCTAGAAATGTCAGAGACGCTATACCCATCAATATGGCTGCCTAAAGATGACCTGAATAAGGACAGCTCCAAAAGACATGCCAGTGTGAAAAGAGGCATTCCTACAGGGTCTCAATACTAGACAAAGAATCATAAGCAACTAGGGAATTCTAAGATCAGGAGAAACAGTCTTTCTGAGGGAAGCCCTGGCCCTCACTAGTTGCTTATCCAATACCACGCGGTCAGCCCTAAAATAATATACATAAAAGTAAAATTATATGGACTGAACAGTTTGTATTTATATCTTTAGGAACACACACACACATACACACACACACACACACTCACACACGAGATCGAACTTATAGTAGCCGCCATCTTAGATTACATATCATTGAAACACTTCCATGTAAAAACCACTGTATTACTACTTTTCTGATGATGTGATAAAACACAACCAAGATGACTTACAGATGGAAGAGTTTATTAGGGATTAGCATTCTGAGGGCTAAGGATCCATCACGTCTGGCAGGCACGGCAGTTGGTGGCAAATATGGCAGCTTGAGCAGTGTTGGGAGCTCACACTCTCAAGTATAAAGCAGAGCATGTAAGCTTTCAAAATCCAACCCCAGTGACATACTTCCTCCAGCAAAGCCACACCACCTAAATCTCCCTAAACAGCATCACCAACTAGAGACCAAGTATACAAATGCACAAGACTGGGGGAACATTCCTTATTCAACCCACCATGACCACTAACCTTTTTGGCTGTCTTTACCACCTTGAATAGATCCAGTGACCCTTTTACTTTGCACCTAGACCATAGTAGCATAAACCAGGTGAATGTCTTTGACTTTAAATTGATGACCACATACTTCAAGGGTGTCTACACATTGCCCCAAAGTCATAAGCACTCTTCTGTTCTGGAGACCTTGTTTGGTGGTTCTAGAAGTAGAGTGCAGCCACTTACATAACCTTGACTAGTTTGGGAGGTAGCTCTGATGGGGATGTACATGGGATAGTGAGGAGAAAGGGAGTACCCATCTAGCCAGCCAGATGAGTGATGGGTGTCAAAACCCTCTATCCTAAAGGTAGTTTCTAAACTGAGATGCACAAGTCACCAAAGACCAAGGTATAAATGCCAAAGGCCAGGCCCTACTCAAGTTACTGAATCCATGCTCACACTGTAATAGGACACACAGGGGTAATATTAAGTTTCTGGTCCAGTCTTTCCCTGAGGTTAAGACTTGCTTTCAGCCCTACTGCCACTTAGCCCCAGATAACCACACAAAGGTTTGTATTAATCTTATACTGATTGACTTATGGCTCAGGCATATAATGTGCTAACTCTTAACTCTTACACTAACCCATAATTAGCCAAGTGGCTTAGTACTTTTTCTCAGAGCAGTACCCTGACCTCTTTCCTCTGCATCTGCTGGTGTCTCCCTCTGACTCTTCCTCATCTCAGAGTTTTCTTAGTCTGGTAGCCCCACCCACATTTCCTGTCTGCCTTCTGGCCAATCAGCATTTTATTAAACCAGTAGGAGGGACAAATATTTACAATATGCCAGAACATAATCAATCCCACAGCATACAGGATTCAAAGAAGGCCTAGGCAGGGCAGGGCCTCAAACCCTCTGATGGGGATGATGGAGCAAATACCTTTGTCTTCTCATGTTTTAGTCAGTGAAAAGTAGAAGGATTAGTTCATAGAGGAATGAGGAGATGGGTGAATCCCATGTGGGAAATCCAGAGCGGGCATCCTAGCTATCAAGAAGACTCCAGATGGTTCCAGAAACTTTCCCATTCCCTATTCAGCCTCAGTGTTGAATTGTCCTACAAATGGGCTTGGCCTGTGTCATTAGAATTACTATGGAAATAGCAAGGTGTGGCTTTTAAAACTGGGTCACCAAATACCTGGTGGCTTCTGCCTTGTTTTCTCTTGGGTCACAAACCTTCTGGTGCTGTGGAAAGTCTGCTCTCATCTCATGAGTGTTAGTATTTTGTATATGAAGAAAGAGAGGGGGCAGCAGAGAAAAAGGGGAGTCACTGCCATTCTCTTTTAAACGAAGAGGGCATGTGGATATGCCCAGGGGTGAGTCGGAGGCACAGCTGAGCCTGGGCGAGGATATGGCCTCAAAGTGATGACTCCGGAGACCTACGGCCATGCACTGGGGGCAAACTGGAGCCCTGGGTGGTGTGTAAAACACATTAGCAATGAGCACAGACAGGAGGAAGAAAGAGGAAGAGCGATAGTCACTGTTGGAGGAAGTAGATTCAGCTCTGCGCAGGCCTCCCTGTGATACCACCACTCTCCATCCTGAGCTGTTCCTCTGCAGCCGTCTGCCCTTTTGTAAGGACCATTCTCTTCTCTCTGCAGATCACATTTGCCCATTTACTTTTTGTTTCCCCTTATGATTATTCTTTAATTTTCAACTAGCCAAACATGATGTCTTAATCAGTGCTCTACTGCTGTGAAGAGGCACCATGACCACAGAAACTCTTATAAAAGAAAGCGTTTAATTGGGGGCTTGTGTACAGTTTCAGAGGGTCAATCCATTGTGATCATGGCAGGGAGCATGGCAGCAAAGCCTGGTGCTGGAGCAGTTGATGAGAGTGACATCTTGGTCCATGGGCAGAGAAAGACACATTGGTCCTGACTTGGGCTTCTGAAATCTCAAATCTCACTGCCAGTGATCCACATCTTCCAGCAAGGTCACACCTTCTAATCCTTCTAATCTTTTCAAACAGTTTCATCTTTGGTGACCAAACATTCAAATATATGAGCCTATGGGGGTCACTCTTATTCACCACACATGATTGCAAGATTTAGGTACCCATTGGTAATTGTCAAAGCTTTTCTTCTGTGAAGGGACAAGAAATTTTGTATGCCCATGGTCTCTGTCATAGCCATTTAATTCAGTTCCATCTTTGTAGAATAGAAACAGCTATAGACAGTATCCAGATTGACAGGCGTGGAACTGTTCATACCATATTTTATTTCTACAAAACCAGGCAGTGGTAAATTTGGGGCTGAGGGTCCTAGTTTGTCAGCCTCTGGTCTATGGAACATCATAGCTCCAGGGTCTTAGCCCATCTTATTGGCCACATTTGAGTCTGATGTCCACTTAGTGTGACAGCAGAAATGGGGGTGGGGAACCAAGGCCCATGGCTCACCCAAAGAGCTGAAGCACTTGCGAGAAAAGGCACCAGGCCAGTCAAGAGAGAGGGGGTACATAGTACTCAGTCTGGCACTCAGTCAGGAGACAGGGTGTACACAGTACTCAGTCTGGCACTCCAGCAATGTTAAGTGACTCATCCCCACTGTGCTGAGCACTTGGACAGTAGCTGGGAACTCACAGATGCCTGCTGCATGGCTCTTGACCATAGCACAAACATGCCAGGCTTGCTGCGGAGCACTTGTAGAAAAGTTAACTCTCTAATTCCCAAATGACATAGGAGAAAGTTAAGCTTCAGGAAATTGATTTATCTACAGTCTCACAGTGTCTGAACAAGAAACGTGTACTGTGCAGTGCTGTCCCCTAGTTCCCATGAGGTCTCCTGTCCTATGTGCTGTTCTCAGGAGGATTCCTGCCCTGTGAGGTACGGTGACCTCTTTAGAATTCAGTTTACCACTCTACTCAGTTTTAAATTCCTTTCCCAAAAGTTTTTTGGTTTGTTTGGCCATATATGTACTCATTACTTTAACTGGTTGATAGTGTCTTTACCATTAAAAATTATGTGAGAGGCTAAAGCTATAGCTCAATAAAAATGCTTACCCAGTATGGGGCTCTAGGCTTTATGCATAGCTCCCACAGCCATGAAAGAGACATGATTGTCTGTTCCTTGTTAGTCCGATAGAGGCTACACCTGGCCACTTGACGTCTGGCTAGAACTTGTGGAGCACTTACAGCTATGGTCTTTGGTGAGTGTGTGTCGTCACAGACACACACATTTAGGGTCATTATTCTGACAGCATGGATTGTCTGACTGGTTTCTCCCCATCTTTCCAAACTCTTGGAAAATTTAACATAAATAAATGCTTTCATTGTTTATTTATTTTACTGCCCAGCAAATTGGAAGACAAAAATTGCAGTGAGCTAAGTACACTTCTTAAAAACAAACAAACAAAAACTGCTTTGATTTAAATGTTTGTGTCTGCCCAAATTATCACGTTAAAATCTTGACCCCCAAGGTTATGGTATAGGAGACAGAAGAAAGTCTTTACTCTTATGCATGAGAGCAGTACCTTATAAAGGGGTCCCAGACTCTTCCTCTGACACATGAGACACAGCTATGTAGGTTCTACTGTCCATCCTCAGGGTCTTACAGCCTCTATGTTCAGGCCTTTAAAATGCTCCTGGTGTCACATAAGGAAGCCCAAGTCAGACTACTGACTGATGAGAGATGACATGGCGAGTCTTAGCTGACAGGCAAGGCCATCACCTGAGATGTATGAGTGAATGTATCCAAGGCCCTTATGAGCCACTTCAAGCACGAAACAGCTGCATGATGGGGGACACTAGCAGAAGAAATCCCTGGAGTTCAGCCAGAATGGCGAGCAAAGACATGATGGTTGTAACCAGATAACCAGGCTAAAGAGATATACAAGAATATTATGGCCGAGTGAAAGGGTGTCTTGAATTTGCTTTAAAATATCTGATAGCAGGGAAAGGTGGGGGGTAAGGATGAAATAAAATTATTGAAATGAGAGCTAAGTATGTGTGTTATTCTCTTCTCTCTTCCACTTTGGTTTTTTTTTTTAAATTTATTTATTTATTTATTATGTATACAGTATTCTGCCTGTATGTATGCCTGCAGGCCAGAAGAGGGAACCAGATCTCATTAGGGATGGTTGTGAGCCACCATGTGGTTGCTGGGAATTGAACTCAGGGCTTTTGGAAGAACAGTCACTGCTCTTAGCTACTGAGCCATCTCTCCAGTCCCCCACTTTGGTTTTTAAGTTTTCGGATCTGTTTGAAATCTTCCCTAGTTCTGACATGCTCAGAGAGTAGACCGGTAGTCACCAGAGGCAGAAGGGAAAAAGAGGAAGTGAGTTAGCGTCCAATGGGAGGAGCTTGAGTTTGGTAAGACAGAAAGAGATCTGGAGGGGACAATAATGACAACAGCACTATAATTTACAGGGACAAATCCCAGCGTCATGTGCACTGAATGGTGAAGATCACCAATTTTAGGTTGTCTTGGTTTTTTTTTTTTTTAGTATTTCCACAAACTGAAAATTTGAGATGAAGGGAGTCGGTATTACAGAGCAAGTGATGTCACTTCCTAGTGTGACGCAGCTTCCTCTGTTGCTGCCATTTGTCTATTTGACTCAGGGTCTCACTCGGTACCTGAGGCTGACCGTGAACTCCTCATCCTCATGCCTCAACCTCCCCAGTTCCTGAGATTATGGTGCCTCACACATTCAGTTTAGCTGACATTAATGTTGAGTCTTAGAAACATCTTAAATTTGGTCCCATAAGAAATTAATAAGATCAAAGAATCATTCCAAGAGGAGACAACATATACACAAAAGGAAAGGGAACTTAGACTTCTGTTCCTCAAACATGGGCTAATGTGTTCTAAAAATGTATGTTGAGGCTCAACTATTAATATGTTAGAAATATTGATAATTCGAGAACTCTGTGGGTGTGTGTGTGCTTGTCTGAATGCAGATCATGTATGTGTGGTGTGCCCTTGGAGGCCAGAAGGAAACACTGGAGTTCCAGGAAGTAATGAACAGTTCAAGGTGAGTACTGGGAATCAAACGCAGCTCCTCCACAAGACCATCAAGTGCTCTTAACCACTGAGCCATCTCTCTAGCTCTCCAGACCCTTTTCAGTTGTTTGTGTGTCACACTTTGTGATAAGTAAGTCCTGGAAATGAAGTGAAAAGCAAAACAAATCTGTTCACAGCTCATTCCTGCCTTCTGAATCACTCCATGTCCCCATGAGAGCTTCTTGGAAGGCCACTGAACCACAGGAGCTAATTCACCTACCATTACAACATTCATTACTTATGGGCACCTGGTCACTCCAAATAAACCTAAATTTCAGCCTTCTGATAACTGACCTGGTTATAGGATTAAGATTTAAATAATAGTTTGTAAGAAAAAAAAATCACTCACACAACTTCTAGAGTATACCCTGAAAGCCATTGCTAGACTGGTCCTCATGAAGGGGAAGCCACTAGAAATGGCATCACTGCTGCATTGTGACTCCTGGGGTTTCAGCCTTTACCTCTTCCTTGTTAAAAAGTAGTGTATGAGAATTGTGATTTACCACTGCAATGGAATGATGGCAGATATAGCCACCATTATGTATACACTATTATGTATACATTAACACATCATTTCAGACTCTAGGTGAAATTAAAACATTTTCAAGCATCTCAAAGCAGAGCCTTCTCAATCCTGGAGCACAGATTTGCCTCTGAGACCACAGCATTCTGGGTCTCTGACATCCCTCTGAACTTTGACATCTCTGTAGCCCCAGCAGTAGACCTTGTCTAGACACCAGGATGCTTCCTCCATGACACCATGAAAGATGAACAGAAGCTGGTCAGGTTTAAAAGAGATAATTTTAGGCAGAGAAAGCCACTTGATCACATTCTGAGAGGAGACCAAAAGGTGGAAACTGAGGACGCTTGACCACGGCCTGTGTTCAATGCTATAGTGATACGAGGAGGAGCCGTATATGGGGTAAGGGGGAGTCTCTTGTTCTTGGAGCCACCTCTGAGGGGTTGGCTATACCCACTAGTCTCGTCTAGAAACAGCTTGGGATTCAAATGAGGAAAGAATGGAGATAGTCAGGAGATTTAGGCTAAGGACACAAAGACACCCAGTTCCTGCCATTACTGCCCAAAGCTGTAGACACAGTGATGAAGGAGATCACAGTTTTTCTAGGTACCAGGCCAAGGGCCCACAGACACCCAGCTTCTGTCATTGCTACACAAGGCTGCGGGCTCGGTGGTGAAGAAGATTGTCACTTCACTCCCATAGCCAGAAAATCAATGCATGTGTGAAACTCCTGACTTCTCAATGGAGACTGTTAATTAAAATGTGTACGTTCTGTCCAGCCCTTGGGATGCCAGATGGCATAGTTGGAATGTTCTTTGGGCTGCCAACCAAAGAACTCCCAAATAAAGACACAGAGACTTATGATTATGAATGTTCAGCCTTAGTTTAGACTTGTCTCACTAGCTCCTTTAACATAACTCACCTGTTTCTATTTCTTTATGTTTTGCCTCAGGGCTTTTTTTTTTTTTTTTAACCTTTCTTTCATTCTGTATGTCCTATTTCCTGCTTCCTCCATGTCTGTCTGTCTGGCCCCTGGCGTCTCTCTTTCTTTTCTGAGCCTAAATTCCTCCCCTCCCTGTCCAGAAGTCCCGCCTGTATCTGCTCCCTGGATATTGGCTGTTCAGCTTTTTATTAGACCAACCATGTGCCTTAGGTAGGCAAGGTGAAACAGCAATACATCTTTACATAATTAACAAACGCAACACATCTTTACATAGTTAAAGAATTACTCCACAACAAGGTCAAGCCAAGCTTGACCTGCTCAGGCCCCTCTTCTGGGATCCAGCATTTTTCCCCTTAGTCTTCAAAACCAGCAGCTTCCTGTGAGGGTGGGAGCAATGGGGAGAAGGCTGGATGGAGAATATTTAGAAGACTGAAGACAATCCTCTTCAAAAGCTTTAACTCAATTGGGGTTACTATCACTATGAACTCTGTGTCAGAAGTTTCAATGACATAGACACCCTGAGTGGTACTAGATCAGTAAGTGAAATGCTTGTCATAGTATTTAAATTAAGTGTATTTTCACTTTGTAGCTGAATTTGTGACTGCTTTCAAAGAGAGCAGCACCCCCTTGGCACTCACAGTAATTTCAACACGTTTCCTCCACATCTCTTGACTCACACCATTGACAGGACCCATATTTACCGGGGAAAAGTACATTTGTTAAATTGCTTGATGTAAAGAATATTTGTTTACTTAAAACAATTGCCACTGTAGTGTTTTTTTTTTTAGAAATTTGTATTTGTGGGCTGGAGAGATGGCTCAGAGGTTAAGAGCACTGGCTGTTCTTCCAGAGGTCCTGAGTTCAATTCCCAGCAACCACATGGTGGCTCACAACCATCTATGATGACATCTGGTGCCCTCTTCTGGCCTTCAGGCACACATGCAGACAGAACACTGTATACAATAATAAAATAAGTAAATCTTTAAAAAACAAAAAGAAATTTGTATTTGCTCAACCTTTCTATTATTTGTGCTAGATTTGACTCATTCATTTAGCTTTTTTAAAAAATCAGCCAATATGGAGACTGTCCAGTGTCTCACTTGGCTAGAGGGTATCTAAAAGCCTTTGCTCCCCACAGAAGGAACTTTTCAGAGACAAGGAAGCTAGTGATTCCAGTGACTAACTTTTTAAACACAAAGCAAACTCCGTATAAGGTAGTTTTTGAACCCTTGAGTGAAAGATTGTTCCAGAAGAATAAAAAAAGAGAGGCAGCCTGGGGTTCATTTGGTAGACTGCTTGCCTAGCCTTCATCCTACATCAGGTCCTGGGTTTGTTCTCTAGTGTCATATAAACTGGTGACACATATACGCTTGCATCGCATTACACCTGTCATCCCAACACTTGAGAGGGAGGCAGGAGGTTCAGGAGTTCATGGTCATTCTGAAGTACATAGTGAATTTGAGACTAGCCTGGGCTACAGGAGACTCTGTCACAAAACAACAAATATATATATGTGTGTGTGTGTATGTGTGTCTATGTGTGTATGTATATATATTTAAACAAAGCAGAGTCATTGGGTACATGATAATATGATGATTTAAGGGCATATGGGAGTCTGAAACATTTCTATGCTGCCTCACATCCTCTTGACCCACCTTTAAAAAAAAAAATTCTAGCATTGCTGTGGCAACCAATTATGCTGATACCCTGTTGTGTAGCCATTTCTCCAAATAGAAACATCTCTGCCTGGAATTCCCAGGCTCAAAGTTAAAAGACGCTATCACAAGGCCCATTACAGACTTACATAAGCAGTAATAATAGCTGGGGGAGGGGTTCTGATTCATGAGCTGCCTGCAAGTTGTGCTAGGAAGAACTCAGGGACACAGATCTCCTCAACTGTCAACATGCTGGGGTGGCCTTTCCATCCGTGCAGCTGCCTTTGAGTCAGCAAGGATCCTGTAACCAACCATAGTAAGCTCACTGACTCATTGATCCAGAGTCAGAAGGAATCATTTCTTTGGTCTGTTGCTGGTGCCCTGTCTGGGGTGAAGAGACATTTTTTTGCATCTCCCCTGGAAAAGTCATGCAACATACGTCATCAGCTCCTTCCCTCAACTGCACATTGAAGTTTTAGATTCTACTGGTAGTTGAGGAGATGCCTGTGAGGACCCATGGAGCTATTCAGAGATTCACAAAGGCTGGGAAGTAGTAGGGAGTTACCAGTTTGTCAGGGTTTGGTTATTAGTTTCTTCCTCTAAAGGCTCATGTATTGAAGGCTTCGGCCTAGTTGGTACAGTCCTGAGTGGTAAGTGGGTCCGTAGCTGCATGGTGGAAGTCATTTGCTAGGGCAGAAGTTTGAAGGGACAATCTTGTCCACAGACCTTTTCCTCTGTTTTGCCTTCTAGCTGTCACAAGGTGAACACTGTCTTCTGCCACATGCTCCTGATGTCACCACGATGCTCTGCCTCACCCTAGACCCAAGAGGCCTACTCAGCATCCCACTGGGAATATAAGTAGTACCCAGTACTTTAAACATTTATTTTAAGAAATGGTTACTTATATAATAGATGAAATTAATCCCACCAGGGTCAGAAAAATCACAGCCAGAAGTGATGTTTACCTTTAGGCAGATGAAGGACAGAGGTGACATCACCAGAGTCTGAAGAATGAGTTACATGTTGGAATCACACTTCAACTTTTTGGAATCACACTTCAATTGGCAAGCAAAATCTAGAGCCAGGGCAGCAATATGTGTGTGTTCAAGAGTGCGCATGCATGCATGTCAATGCTGCCTTTCATATATGCAGGTGTCTCAACTGGCTGAATCCAGCCATCAGCCCATTGATGGTCCCTTGGGGATCAGCAGCTCTGTTAGGATGCAGAGCACAGGACAGGAAAGGAAGGCTTATTAGTAGCATGGAAACAGGTATAGGAAAGGAAGCGAGACCAAGATGGCAGATGACAACTCTGAATTTCAAAATATGCTTTACGAGATGTAAAGAGCCTTTCTAGTTACAACACACACTTCATCAGCTAGTGGTGCCCCAATAATCATGAGCACACCTACTGCTTAGATCTTGTTTTTTTTTTTTTTTATGTTACTCTTTGAGGAAAAAAGAAGAGAAGGGGAAGGAGGCTTCTGGGGTGGGGTAAGCGTTACAGCTCAGATGGAAAGGTATAGTGGCAGCTGGAAACCAAGGAGTATCACAGTCAGATCGCACAGCAAAGCTCACATAAGAGGTTTATTGGGAGAGAAAAAACCAGGAGGGTGGCTGCCTTTACTCAAGCAAGAAAGAACATCAAACTGAACAGGATAGAGGCTTATACAGAGTGTCTCAGGAAGGGGGTGGAACTTTCCAGGGTGGAGCTTTCCAGAACTGGTGGAATTTCATGTCCAGAAATTGGACTTTTTGCTCTGCAGGGTGGGGCTAGGTTTTAGCAGTTAGGGCAGTTAGAATATCTATAGGTGGAATCTGGCAGTTAGAGGTCCTTGAGGGAGGGACCTAGCCACTCTTGTGGTGCAAGGGGGTTACATTCTCCCCTTTTTGTTTATTATTAGTAAATAATCAGGTCACAGGAAACAGGGTGATGTTATCAATAGACTATTTCCTATTGAATTCTTGTCTGCTTAATTGGGGCAATGAGGCTCATGGGGAAATATTGATCTCTATTGTCAGGCTGTAACCGGGTGCTGCAGGTCTTTGACTCAGTAACTAGGGTCCGGTATTCCTGTAATAGTAACTGGTTAAAAGTCTGATTAGAAATCTCTTGGATCTGTTGAAGAAATATAAACAAGGAGTTTATAAGGCAGAGTGCAATAGCAGGATTGGAGAAGAGGGCTTGAGAAGGGCTGCATTCCATTTCCTATTGGAGCATCAGTGATCCCCTGGCCAGAGGCAGCAAGCGGCTTCTTAAGTTTTGAAGGTCTGAAGTTGTCAAATCTTACCTTTTATACGACTGCTAAGGGCAGCTGACATCTGGCCAATGTCGACAGTGATCTCTAGTTTGATCATAGAGAAAGGAGGAAGAGGGATCTGGTGTTTTAGAAGGTGCATCATTGAAAATCAAGAAGGCCAGAGAGAGGCTTTAATAAAATGAGAGTTCGTGGAGAAACAGGAGGAAGGGCCGCAAAGTGATCTCCACAGGAGGGAGCTGAGACAGAAGAGACAAGGTCTCAGAAGCCCACATGTGCTTAAGGAATATGCTGTGGGGGCCTAGCAGGCATGTCTAGGGGGAGGAAGGCAGAAAAAAGGGACAGTTCCAATAGTTGCCCACATGGTGAGGCCCTGGGGAGGGGTAGCAGGCTCCAGGAGCCAGTGAGAGGACATTTACCAAGTAGGTGAGGAGAGATGACTGGGTAGAGCAGGTGGAGGAAGAAGCAGCTGAGGAATTTGGAACCAAATAGGATGGGTAGCAGACACCAGCAGAAACATGATCCGTACATATCTTAAGAGTCAAATCACAACTTGAGTCACTGAAATGCTAAGACATGGTACTATGAGGTGAAGGGAGATGCTGCTGAATTGATAAGTCAGAGATCCTGAACCAGGTGGTAAGTTCCAGGGGTCTTTATAACTGCAAGTATGGGCAGATTCAAGAGAGAAGTGAGGAGCAGAAGATTCCTTCTTATAGGTCAGAGATGAGAGGCTTAGGTCCCCTAAGGCTTTGGAAAGGAAGTGGGTGTTGAGGCTGGCTTATATGTTTGGTGGGGTTTTGTACTTGAATAGTAAGAGCTGTGATGTTTGGCTATAGAGGGCTTTTACCCTTTTCTCTTACCCTTTTCAAAAGCTTTGACTCAATTGGGGTTACTATCATTATTGACTCTGTGTCAGAAGATTCAAGGACAGAGAGACCCTGAGTGTAAAAAGAGCAGGCACAGTGCCATGAGAGGGCAGAGTGGTACTAGATCAGTAAGTGAACTGCTTGCTGTAGTATTTAAATTAAGTGTATTTTCACTTCGTAGCTGGATTTATGACTGCTTCCAAAGGAAAGAAGTATGTCAGACTGTGTGGTTTGGAGAAGGGGGAGGGACGTGACTGGCGAGCCTTGGGTCAAGCAGACAGGGGAGGGAGGGCAGAGAAATTAGACTTTGGCTAGGAGGTCTTTTTCCAGCAAGAGAATAGGGCAGGTGGCACATAACTAAGAAGAAATGGGGAAGAGGAATGCCCCTAAAGATACAGCTGAGTGCTGGAGTTTAGTGAGTCTGGTAAGGCTGTCTTCTTACTTCAACAATTGAAGAACAAGGAGAGGTGGGTCCCCAGAACTTCATCAGGACCAAAGAAGTGAGCCCAGTGGCAAGAAGGAAGAAGATGAACCAGCCTGATTCTGTGATGACTACCTGAGACTCCCTACTGGAGATGGTGGCAGTCAGGCCAAGGGAGCCCAGGCCCCCTCAGTCGTTCATGGCCAGACCAGGGTATAATTGCAAATCACTAGCAAATGATAAAAAAGGATATATTTTATCTAGAGGATTTTGAAGGGAGATTTACTGATATAAGAGATTAAACAGTTACATGGTTCTTAGAAGGCTGGACCGACTGGTCTATGGCTGAAACTCAGTGTGTCAGGTCTTCTATCCAGGAGCAAACAGGAAGAAAAAGGGTCTCTGCATATGTGCACCCATGTCATCACAAGGGAAGCTTCTTCTGCAGCAGACAGAATGCTGAGGCCGGAGGATCATGAGTTCAAAGCTAGCTTTCCCTAGAAAGTAACATACTGTCTCAATAAAACAACCAAAGATACATGTAAGTAAACACTGAACCAACTTTACTGTGTCAGTAATTGTAACTTCTAGATTTACTGATGAATTATTCTGTAAGTCAAAGCAAATATAAACATTGTTGACACTGTTAGTGACACATAAGCACTGATTTTTAGGACATAAATCTACAGGACCAGTTTGACATAACTTGCTTTTTTTTGTAAATTTTGTTTTGTTTGCTTCCTTGAGTTTTTTTTTTGCTATATATGTTTATTAATTTCCCAGAAGCACGTACATGGCCCATGGAGGTCTGTGGAGAGCTGAGGAAGCCTTGAGTGAATGTGGAAGGTGTGAATGAAGTCCTGAGTGAGATGTGTATTGTTTGATATATCACACGTATATACTGTTTGATATATACAGCCATGTCAAGGGGGAAAGGCTCAGATCCATAGAAGTGGTGACACCTCCTCTAATTTCAGAAGTGTGAGTGAGGCTTTGAGGGAATGATAAGCCTTCCTCTGGTCTGAGTGGGAATGTTAACAATGTGTGGAAGAATAAGTGTTTACAAATGATTGACCAGTGTGTGTAAACACTAGCACATGCAGCTATTTACAGCTTGAGACTGCTTGCCTCCAGAGACTAGTTAACCACTTCCTCTCTGCACACATAGTAAGTTCACTGCCATTCCTGGTAGTGCTATAATTGGTGCCTCTCCCTGACAGTACACACAGCCCACCTGACCATAGCTTTTCTGTGTGTCAGGTTTCTAGGAGCAAACTGTAGAGGACACAGTTGATATCAGAGGTCAACTTGTGGGAGTTTAATTTCTGCTTATTATATGGGTCCCAGGGATAGAACTCAGGCCGTCAGCCTCTGGGGTTAGTGCCTTTACCTGCTGAACCATCTCATTCTCCCGACACTTGCTTGTTCATCTGAGACAGAGTCTCTTATTTCCAAGACTGAAAGTAGAGAGGGGTAAAGGCATGCTGGTGCTCAGCTGCCTTGCTCCCTCTCCTTTTTATTTAGTCACAGAGTTGGGGATTCTGCCTGTATTCTAGTTAAACCCCTTTAGAAATGCCCACAGGCAGAACCAGAGGCCTGTCTCCCAGGGGATTCTAGATTCAGTCAGGTTGACACTGAAGACTAATTGTCAGAAAAATCTTTCTGATCATGATAGGTATGCAAAAAGTGCTTATTAACATGAGCGTTGTCATTGCTGCCCTTCCCTTTACACTGTTTTGCACATTAATGTGATGGGCCCAAAATTGTCCCATTGGTTGCATGGCACTGGGGTGCAATCCAGGGCTTTCCCACTGTGCAATGCAGCTCTTTAGAGCTGCAGACAGGGGAAGCGTACAATGGACAGTCTAAAGAAAGAGCAGCCTCCAGGGAGCTGAGATAGCTCAACTGATGAGCAAATCCAAATGCCCAAGGCATTGTTCATGCTTTCACTCTGAGGTGGGATGTCTTTTTGTATACTATGAATTACCATTGGATAATAAAGAAACTGTTTTGGCCTATGGCAAAGCAGCTTAGAGGCAGGAGGGAGTTCCAAGCATAGATAAAAGGGAAAAGGGGCACAGTCACACAGCGCTGAGCTGCTGCCAAGAGAGCAAGATGTAATGGAATGCAAGTAAAGCCTTGAGCCACGTGGCAAGACATAGATTAATAGAAATGGATCGATGTAAGTTGTAAGAGCTAGAGGATAATGACCCTAAGCCATAAGACAAACAGTTTATAAGCAGTAGTGGGACTGTGGATGTGAAGATTCCTCCAGATCTGGACAGGCCAGAAGCTTCTGACTACATCACCCCTTATCTCTCTTTCTCCATAAGAAGTCTGCTTATGAAGGTCAATGTTGGGTGCCATTGCAATATGTTTAGACTGAACAACCTTGACAGCTAGAAGGAGGCTGTTTCCTAAAATAGACTTTATGGGAACCAAACCCAAGTTTGGGGTCACTTGAGAATGTGTTCACCTAAGAACAAGCCAGGTTCTGTGTTCATCTCTTCTTCCTGACTCAGGAGGTATATGGCAGAGTTAAGATGTGAAAACCCATAATCCTTCCCACCCAATCCTAGCTGAGCTCAAAGCCTCTACAGCCACTATTTACCATTGTGCAGGCAGTTAACCCAAGGCTGGAGGGGATGCCTTTGCCCGATTCTAGCACCAAAGCCAAATTCCTCAGGCTTTCTCCACAAGCACATCCTCACCTCCTCTAATGGTGCTGCTGCTAGAGTGCAACATTCTACGTGTCAGCTTGAGTCACGACCATCTCTGCTAACATCTCCTAGAAAACAGATGTGTCTCTGAAAGAGCACACCTTGAATCCATCCACAGTTACTCCCTGTCAATTGATGATGTTAAAACAATAATAGAAAGACACATAGTGAAATGTCAACCATCATTGTACACTCATATCATCTGTTATAGATTTAGGAGGTTCTGTATTTCTTTATTGTGGAAGCATAACGAATACTGTACTTTCTATCTATTGTAGCTGCAAAAAGGGTCCCATCTCTTCAGGGATTTTCTAATAGGCAGAGACTCTCCCCAACCATGACTTCACAAAACACACCCAACTGTCTTGCACTAACTAGGTAGGTATAAGTCAAAAGACAAAAACCCTCATTGAGAAGCCATATAGTCAGCCAGATGTGGTAATGATCACTTGGAATCCCAACATGGATCCAAGAAAATCAGGGATTCTAAGTCATCCTTGGCTGTGTAGAGAGTTTGAGACCAGCCCAGGTTACATAAGACACAACCCATCAAACAACCCACCAACCCACTGATGTAATATAAGAAGCTGTATAATTCAGCAGCTGTTAGATTATCTGATGCTCAAGTGCCCAAGTAGGAGTAGTAGCTCTAGCAAGGGAGCATACAGTCTTCAAATTTGCTATGCATCAAGAGTCCATATGCTAGGCAAAGGGTCAGAGTCCCCCATTTCCCATCCCTTAGTTTGGGGCCCTGTAATTTTGCAGCCTTTATGTCCAGGAAGAAAAGAAGAGACTAAAAGAGAAATTTGTCTGAATCCACTCATATCCAGGTGTTAACTGATTGGCATTCTACATTTCCTTTAAGCTACTCCCTTTGGTTCTGTTATAGATAGGCTGGGGTGAGCAAAGGTTGGGGACAACAGGATCTAACATGAATGTGAGGTGTAATGCTTTGGGAAGGAGAGGTGCCCACTGCCAGAGGGGAAAAGGAACAAAAATGGGGGAAGGATAGGCCTAACTATGAAGGCACAGTCTCAGCCCAAACAGCCTTTCTCTAATACAGTCTGTTCTGTCACAGGTCTTCAGCTCCCAAGGTCAGTTACATGGGAGATGTGGTTCCCCAGACTGACTGGCATGTCTCTTACTCCCAAGGATGGGCATCTCTGCCATGGTGTGAGTATTCCCTGCAGACCTGAGGGATTGGGATATCCTCTGGTCACCCCTGCCCACATCAGGACAGTTGCCTGCCCCAACCCACTACCACCATGGAAAAACACTGTCCTGAGTCTTTTGTTATATTGCCTGTGGTTTGCTTTGAAATAAGTTGACATGGAGATGGGAGTTTGTTTTGATATTGGTAGAAAAACATAGTGCCGTTAATTCAGGGGTCTGTAGTGGTCCAGTCAGCAACATGTGAGGCAGGTATGGTGAGATTCCTGCTGGTCCTTTCCTCAACTTCCTTAACTGACACATCTCCTTAACCTAGTTGAGGGGCACTTGTGTATGCAGTCACTCTCTACCTTATGTTTTGAGACAGGGTTTCCCACTGAACTTAGAGCTCACTAATTCCGCTAGCCTGGCTGGCCAGCAAACCTCAGAGACCCACCTATCCTCCCAGCCACTCCCAGCTCCAGGGTTACAGATGAATCTGGGCATGTGTGGCTTTTTATCAGGTGCTGGAGAGCCCCCCTTGGCTGCTCATGTTGGCATGGCTTGCACTTGGTCAAACTGAGCCAGCTCCTTCCTTGACCTTTGCATATCTAAATTTAGTCCTTTTTCCAGACTTAGAGGATTTTTGTAGGATGTGGCTATTTGCCAAGGGAATTGAAAGACCGGTAGGCTTAGGTCATCACACTCATGTTACTCACTCTCTATTCATTCTTTGCTATCTTCTGTTGAAGGCACTAATGACGTGTCTCTGAATAAAGCTGACAAAGAGCTCTGCTCTCCTAGGATGGTGCTCCACACAAAGGAAACATCAGCAGATAACAAGTGAGCTGCACAGCATCAGAGTGTACTATGTGTACTGGGTAATTTTCTATGAACATTTAAGGAAGTAGGGGTTAGTCTGGCTCACAGCTGAAGAGGGGATTGTTCATCACGGCAGGAAGGCATGGCGGGGGATCCTGAGGAAACTGGTCACACTGCATTCAGTGTCATTAAGCTGAGAAATTAAACAGAAATAGTATTGCTTGGTTCATACTCTCATTCTACTCATTTCAGGATCCCAGCCCACATAGTGGTACCCATCTATATTCAAGATGGGTTGTCTATGCCTAGATAAAATTTTCTGGAAGACAGTCTCACAGACATGCCCAGAGATGTGGCTCAACAGTGATTCCAACTCCAGCCAGGTTGATAACAATGGTTAGACCACCATGAAAGATAACTTCCACAGAGAAAACAAGGACGGGAAGGTGGACAGAGGATATCGGCGGGTAAGGGTTCTGTTGACATCATTAACTAGGGGGTCCCACTAGACAGGTGGCATTCAGACAAAGACCTGAAGATTGTAAGATAGTGAGCCAGCTGTGTCTAGGGGCAGAGGAAATCAATAAAAGCGTTGTCTTCTCTGTTCCTTATGGAGTAGAACAAGCAGGGCCAGCACCCACCATGTAGCAGAAGAGGAGGAGGAGCAAGAAATGAGACCAGAGAAGCCACCTTCTCAGGAGCAATAGGTACCCCAGAACCAGCCTGTGTTCAAAATGTCATTCATCACTCAATGGAAAGAGGCCTTCTTGGGTAACCAAGGATCCTGGTGCTGCAGCAAGAAATGGGCACTTTTGTCCTACTGGAAAGCAAGGATGCTCTATAGCACTGGGCTGGATCCAAAAGCCTTAAGTTAGGAGCCAATGGAAAGAGACTCCCACTGTTCAGAGATGGAATAATTTGAGCATCTGCAATGGATTGAAATAAATCAAATATGTTAAAATCCATGAGTTTATAATTATATCAGGGGGAAAAACCCTCTCATAGGTCACCTTTACAGGTTGCTAGGGAACCAGCTCATTTCTCTGAAAACCAGCTTAAAAAGGGAAAGAAACAAGCATTTGTCTTTTCTACATGAGCAGTATTTTGGGGAAGCTAAACTGTTGTTGAGGGAAAAGTCTCCTTTTAGAAGCGGAGCAGCAAGCAGATGAAGGAGAGACGGGGGAGTGGAGAGACCAGGAGGCCAGGATTCTACCATCGTAATTGCATGTATACGAGAGATGTCAATAGCAGGCAAAATCACTAGAGGCTGATGGTGGCTCTGTGCTGGGCGGAGCAAGCTGGCAAGACCTAAACCTACTGACTAACCTTAGCAATGCAAAGGTAAGACAAATACCAAGCATTTCTGATGGGATGCATCTGAAGGTCAGACCATCCCCACCTGTGAAGTATTCCCAGAAAACTCAAACCTAAAAGATCAAAGTTCTAAACCTATTGAACATTTCAGGCAATAGAGGGCTTGAGGAAATATCTTGAATGACACCATAGGGGTGCAACCAGTCAAATCTAGAATGTGGGAACTCAACCAGGACAAATGACTCAGTCTTTCCAACAAATAAATTAGAAAGAAAAAGAAAAGAAGGCGGGGAAGCCTGAAATGAAAAGAGACCTGGAGGACATGATTAGCCTCCTGCAGCATGGAAGAAGTAAGAAGTGTGGCTCACAAACACAGACCCGGATTCTATCCCCAGCACCCACAGAAAGAGTGGAGCGCAGCAGTGCGCAGCTGGAAGTCCAGCGCTGGGAAGGAGGAGACAGCCTGATGATGTGGTGGTCAGATAATCTGGTCGGTCATCAAGCTCCAGGTTCAGTGAAAGACCCTGTCTCAGAAATAGATGTCTTAGTCAGGGTTTCTGTTGCTGTAAAGAGACACTATGACCACAGCAACTCTTAGGTGGCTCGCTTACAATTTCAGATGTTTAGTCCATTATCATCATGGTGGGGAGCATGGTGGTGTGCAGACAGACATGGTGCTGGCTACATCTCAATCAGAAGGCAATAGGAAGCCAACGGTGATGCTGGGAGGGGCTTGAGTACATGAGAAGCCAAAGCCCAGCCCCACAGTGACACACTTTCTCCAACAAGGCCACACCCACCCTAACAAAGCCACATCTCTAAGAGTGTAACTCCTTATGAGCTTATGGGGACCAATAACATTCAACCTTCCACAATAAGGTAGACAGCAAATAAAGAAGACACCTGACATTGACCCCTGCTACACAGCTACACATGCATGCATGCATGTATACATGCAAACATGCACACAAAAGAACTGGGGAGATTTTGTATGTTGATTGGGCGTTTTTAATATTAAGTAAATTTTAGGTATGATAATGTGGTTATGTTTCTAACAGAGTCTTTGGTTTTAGAGATACATTCTACAATATGTGTGAAAGAAATGATATGACACAGAGTACCCATTTCCTAATGGTCCAAGGGAGTCAACAGCAGAATGAGTGGTAAGAACTAGAAGGAACAGGAGAAGCAGGGTTTCCACAGTGGATAACTGTTGAGGTTAGTGACAGCCAGAAACATTATTTTCATCTATGATGACATCTGGTGCCCTCTTCTGTATCCTGTATACATGATAAATAAATAAATAATTTTAAAAGAAGCTACCATTCTAAGAGCCATTCACCACTCTGGTGCCCCCCCCCCCCGGTCTAAGGACCGTTCACCACCCTGGTGTCCCTGTCCACTTGCACTGCTTTCAGGGGCTCTGAGCCAGGCCCTCTCCTACCTTGCTCAGCCTTGTGACATGTAAATTAAACTAAATCACTTTCTTCAGGCAACTTTCATGTATTCCACACTGAAAGTGTTAGGCCAGGATTTCCCAATGCAGCTTCAGTAAATGTTATTGATAAAGCATCATATATCTCTGGGAAATTTTAGAAATTTACAAATAGTTCAGTAATATTCCTTACTCAAAACTCTTTACCCACTTTGAGCAGTGTAATGCGTTTATCTCACGGCCTGTTTCCAGTGTTCATCTAGGAGCAATTCCCCGAGAGATGAACTGTTGACCTCACAGCTTACACCTCATTGCTTTGCAACTCTCTGCAGTGAGGAACCTGCTACAGGCACAGGCCTCATTAGCTAATGGTGTGAGCACACTGCTCTGGGCAATCCACTGATGTCAAAGCAGCGGTTCAGCCCGAAGTCAGCACAGCACATGCTTCTCTATCGGGATTGTCCTCTGACTTGGATCCCTCTTGCTTTCACAGAGAGGATGTGCAAAAGTTAGAGTCAGGGTGTGGAAAGCGGTGTCATCGTCCGTCCGTCCGTCCGTCCGTCCGTGTCGTGTCCCGTCCCCCCCTCTGTGCCCTAATTCTTTCCTGATTTTGTCTCCATTCTTCCTTTACTTCACATACATCAAGGCTGATGGTTCGGTGAAGCTCTTCTCTCCTCTCCTTCGAACAAGCTGATTTCCCTTTGTAGGGCAAGGCTTCCTGCCCATCATTCTGCAGTGCCCCTGCCCATGTGCCATGCTGCACTGCTGCCTCCCTGCCTCAGAAAGAGATACTGTTAGGTTTAAAGGATCTCGATGGCCAGAAATGATGTGTTAATATAAAATGGGGTTATTCACGGATTGTGTCCACTGCTTTCAGTGGTGTCCCTGCAATGGGAGTAAAATAGCAAAACAGTAGTTGTTTCTCAGGGCCTAGGAGAAATGTGATACTGCTGGTTATTAGCGACTGCTTTCTTGTCTGGCCACAAACTTCCCTAAACTTAATGCAAAAGAAATGAGTAGACTCTATTGAGCTATAAAGAAAAATAAATTATGAACTTTGCAGCTAAATGGATGGAACAAAGAAAGACTGTATTGAGTGAGGTAACCTAGACTCAGAAAGACAATACTACATGGTCTTTGTCAACCGAGGTTCCTAGCTCCAAATCTTCAGAGGTGAGTACACGTCCTGGAGTTACTGCAGAAACCAGGAAAGTAACAAAGGACCATTGCTGGGGCAGTGGGGTTGGGGAGCGATAGAAAGAATAGCAGAGTACAAGTGACCTGAGCAGAGAAACGGACACAAAGAGGGGAACCTCTAGTTAGGAATGAGGCTGGGGGTAAAAACAGAAAGAGGAAAGAGGGGGAAATAACATGAAGGTCATCTGAAAATGTCATAAGGAATCATACTGTTAACTGTCTTTAAAAGTCCTGTAATACTAACTTATCTATAAGTATACATGTGTAGTTTAAATAAACTTTTCTCATCTGGGATGCTCCCCTGAAAGGGCCATAGACCATCTAACAAAAACCCAACAGCAGGCATGAGAAGCCTTCTTTTGAGCTGTTAGTCAGGGTTATTCAAGAGACTCCCCCAAATTGCAAGCTATTGCTGTCGCCCTTAACTGAACCCAGAGGGGGAAGCTAAGGCCCTATTGCTGAAGATTCCATGTATTTCAGATGCAGAACCCAGAGGCCCTTAAGCTGGAATGGATCTGAAGTCTCCTCCCTGAGGACTAGCTTTTATGGTACTAGAAGATGTCATACAAGCTTCCAAAGGAGAGAAGCAGCCAACAGTCCTATTCAGCTATGATGCTATAAGCTACACCAATGACCCCGAGTGAAGTGGTGGCATGCGTTCCTTGGGGGTAACCAATAGCTCTCAAATTAGACCTAAAGCCTGCTCAACTAGAGGGAAATCATGTTAGTACTGAAAACCTAGCCAATTACCTGGGTCTAGTGATGTCATGGATCTTGGAGGAGAACATAGAAGCCAGCATCATCCCTAACTACAGTCTATAAACATCTGTCTTTATACCCACAGATAGTGTAGTCATTGTCTCTTGTCAAGGAAACTTCTCTTTGCAACAGAATGAGACCACTATAGAAAGACACAACGGCAGAGATCTGGAGCCCAGTCTCAATCAATACATCTATGAAGCACTGCTGTTCCTAAGGCTCGGGGGACATTGTGGAAGAGGGGATGGAAGGATTGAAAGGGTCAGAAGAAAAGGGAGATTGCTATGAATTCGGGGCTCCAGCATCAGTGTGACTGTCTAAACATGAGCTGAACAAGGACAAGAACGATGGAGAGGCTAAGATGGATGGGCAAACCCCCATGAGGCTGCAGCCTGACACAGTATAGACAACTAAGGATGCTGAGAGCGGGAGAAACAGTCTTCCCCAGGGAAGAGTGCACCAGTTGGTTATCCAATGCAAAATGGCCAGCCCTGCAAGCATGCAACAGGTAACGTTATATAGAGCGAGCAGGTTGTTTTTCTGTATTCAGGAATATATATGTCTGTACATACACATATGCACATAAAAACAACTAATGAAAAGGAGGTCATGAACTGGAAAGAGAGAAAAGAGGGTTATGGGAAGGTTCGGAGGGATGAAAAGAAAGGGGGAAATGATGTAATTAAATTATATTTTTAAAAAGTAAAGGAAATAATTAAAAATGAATAAAGTTAATTTAAGAAAACAAATTAGTAAATTAAATTAAAGCCTGTTAAAGCACAGACAGATTGCTTCAATCTAAAATTATTCTTTTGCTGTACAGAGCATGTCCTTCTGGTGTGTTTGATTTTCAGGGAACCCGAGAACTTTGTGGACGAAGGGAAGATGCGGGGAAAGCAAGAGCCTGAAGCGCAGGATGCATCAGTTTCCCAGGGGATCCCACACCAAGAAGATTCCTGTCATGTGACTGTGAGCAGGCCCCTAAGAACTGATGTTTCTGTCTGGCAATGCTGCCTAGGTGCTGAGAATTGAACCTCCTCTGCAAGAGCAACAAACCCTAAACCATGAAAACATCTCTTTAGCTGGGTCTGAGTTTTAAAAAAGTTTTTTTTTCTTTCTACTACTAGTTTTCATTGACTTTTAAATTTATTTTATTTTGTTATTATTTTCCTATTTTGCTGACCATCTAGTTCAGAGATCATGCATGCTAGATAAGTGCTGTAGCTGTTCCCCAGCTTTGATTGATGCTGTTGTTATTTCTTACAAAGGACAGTTTTCTTTTAGATCCTCCATATAATCTTTAAGCACCATTCCTAGAACAGCATGTGTTTTATGAGAGTGAATTTCCCAAAAAGTTACTTTGGTCTTGTGGCAGGTAAAATTGTATTCTGACTTAGCGGTTAGGAGGTGAGAAACCCCAGACAAGTTGTTGAATCTCTCAGATCTTTGTGGTGTGTACCTTAAAACCTTAAGTATTGGGGCTGGGGAGATAGTCCAGTCATGAATGTGCTTGCTGCTTAATTATGTGAACCTCAGTTTGATCCTCAGCACCTACTTAAAAGGAAGACATGGTGGTACACATTTGCATCTTTAGCACTTAAGAGGAAGAAACAGAAGGATACCTGGAGATCATTGGCTGGCCAGCATAGCTGAATCAATGAGTTCAAAGTTCATTGAGAGATTCTGTCTCAGAAAATTAATAAGGTGGACAAATAGTAAGAGACTCTGGTTAAAGCCACAAGTTGGTTCCTGGACATAAAGAATGTAATGTGGATCTGCTCTGAAAACTTTTTGTCTGCTGCAGCTTTCATGGTACCAGAAGGTGTTACGCAGTCTGCTGGAGGAGAAAATCCATCAAAGTCTTACCCAGAGTGGACCTTACATACCACAGTGCTACCAAGCTAATATGCCATTGGGGCAGTAGTGGCATTACTATCAATAGGAGTAACCCAGTACTTTCTGCTTGGATTTGAGGCCTGCTCTACAGAATGAAATTAATGCCTTGAACTCAGTAAAAAGCCATGACTGGAGTGGTCATAGCCCAAGGGTGAGGAATCTACCGCTGTTATTGTGTTATCCTGGTCATATCACTAAGCTATCTTCTAAATGTTTGTGTTTATATACATAGATTAGTGCTGCTCTCAATTCATGTCAGAGAATTAGCACATTAATTCAGAGACTCATAACTGGTCAAAGGGCTAAAAGTAAATGACTGTAAGTCCTCATCCCTAAAGAAGATATTAATATCAACTTTCTTCCTCCAAAGGTCCAGGGGACATCAAAGAGGAGGTGACAGGAAGAGCCTATGAGTTGTCAAGTGGCGAGGAGTGCTGTGAAATGCTTTCTTCTGGCTGTGACATGGTTGTGGTTCCCTGAACAAGATCAACCAGTCAAAATGCAGCTGTGGGTGGGGAAGGATCTTACGGGGCCCCTCTCCTAGACTAGGAGTTATTGGCAGTTGACTGCCCCTGTGGGAAGAAGAGCCATTTTTTCTTTTGGACTGTGGTCATTAGTAGGTTTCCCATGCTCTCATGGATGGCCCCACACCTAAGTGCTTATGAACTGTACAAACTGAGCACTGGCTTACAAAAAGAGACATAGTTGGAAGGAGAACATAAAATCCGAGGAAGGCTGAGAGAAAATAGAGTAGAAATTGGCCATGAATATGATCAAATAAATTGTATACACATGAAGTTCTTAAACAATAACTAAACAATGTTAAAGTAAACAAATAAGTTGGAAAGAAATCAAGGAAGTGACTTGATGTCAACCTGTGGCTTCTACATACGTTTATATACCACACAGTTACATATGCCACACACGTGTGCACAAATGTATGTGTGGGTGAAGACTGAAAAGTAGAAAGAAGTGCTGAGAATGTATCTCAGTTGGTAGAGCGCTTATCCTGTCCTAATCCCTAGGTTCTATCACAGCACTGCACTCACTGGGTATGGTGGTGTACACCTGTGATCTCAGTATGTGGACGCAGCACAGGAGAAGCAGTTCAAGGTCACCTTCTGCTATACAGTGCGCTTGAGATCTTATCTAAAAAAAATAATAAGGACTGGGAGGATTATTCAGTGGGTAAAGGCACTTGCTGCCATGCCATGTAACCCGGGTTTGATCCCCAGAATCACATGACAGAAGGACAGCGCTGACTCTCAGAACCTGTCTCTGATTCCACATGAGCACTGGCACTGTGGTACACAAATGCCCGCACACACAGTAAATAAAATTCAAACTAATAAAATTAGGGTGAGGAGATGGGTCAGTGGATAAGAACACTCCCTATGAAAGCAAGGGAGCCTGAGTTCAAATCCCCAACACCCACATACAAAAGGTCATGGTCATAGGTGCTTGTAACCCAAAGCATTTGGGAAGAGAGACAGGAGAGTCCCTGAGGCTTGGAAATGAAACAGCTTAGCACAAATGGTAAGCTTCTGGTTCAGTCAGATCCCCTGTTTCAAAAAATAAAAAGGTGACTGGGCATGGTGGTGCCATGCACTCTGGAGGCAGAGGCAGGTGGATCTCTATGAGCTCGATGTCAGCGTGATCTATACAGTGAGCTCTAGGCTAGCGAGGGCCATGCAGAGAGAAAGCAAGCAAAACAACAAAACACATAGGATGGAGAGCAATAGAAGAAGATGCCTGGTATTTACTTTTGGCCTCAGCCTGTGTTCTGAGGTGTGTACTCACACACAAGTTAATAATGAGAAGAAGGAGAATTAAAACAGAAAAGTGAACCTTCTAGCCCACATGGTTAATGTAAGCTTTAAACTGGATAATGTATGTAAACTACTAGATTATCTGAGGTGACATACATAAAGTCATGTGCAACCATTGCTTCATAAAACAGGCTCAAAATAAAAAAAATATGGAAACTGAAACATTTTAAACTATCATTTTTCCTCCTGATAACCGTCGTGAGAGGTCTCCTCTACCCTCCCTTTTCTTTACCCTGTCTTATTTGATGGAGCATCTGAATCCCTCCTAGGTTTTCCTTTATGACTCAGGTTCTTGTTTTGAATCTGAGTGATTGCACTGTTCACGAACCTAGGATGACCTAATGCGGGGCTTTCCTGATAGCTAGCCTCTTGTCCCTACACCCACTAGCATGCCCACAACATCTGGTCACATGCCCATAATAGCACTTAACACATCGGAGCAAAGATATTTATCAAGCTCCTTGGTCTGGGACCCCTTTCTGTGGTTCCCAGGTGTCTGTTGCAGAGTGACACAGTCTGTGTCCTACATGATGGCTGCATAACCAGCATTAGGCATCTAATGCTTATTCATTCAGACAGACATGGGCATGTGTCCCCAGCTGAGTGCTAAAAGTGCTGATCTATTTTAGCTTTCCAAGACAGCCAAGGAAGCAAACTACATTCCTTCTTAGATCCGAGGATGAGTTTTAGTTCCCTCAAGGTCGGGAAAGATTCCTTTCTGGAGTAGTTTCAGCCCATTCTCTTTTCTTTTGGCCATTGATAGGGTTCTTCAGTTGGCTTTGATAGTAGGGCCACCAAAGCCAGGCAGCTCGTGTACATGTACTTATGTACAACTTAGGTGTACTGTGTGTGTATGTGTGTTTGCAGATGTGTGTGCACAGACATATGGAGGCCAAATGTTGTCATATGTTGCTTTCCTAAAGCATACTCCACTTTATTTATTTTTTTTTAGATAGATTCTCTTCCTGAGCTTGGAGCTTGTCAGTTCTACTAGATTATTTGGCCATCATGCCCCAGGGTCCTTTTTTCACTACATTAGCTCTGGGGTTACAGGTACATCACTGTGCCAGGCTTCTCCCCTTTCTGTTCTTAATGTGAATTTTGTGGGATCAAATCTAGATCCTTATACTTGTGCATGAAGCATTTTCAAGCTGATCAGAGGTTTTTTTTTTTTGTTTTTAGAGACAGTACTTCTATAGCCTTGGATGGCCTAGAACTCTCTATGTCAATCAAGCTGGCCTCAACTCACAAAGATCTATTAGATTTTTATTCCTGATTGCTGGTATTAAAGTCATGTATCACCATAGTCAGGCCTCCTCTATATTTTAATAGTGAGAAAGCCATTTCAAGTACTTCTACCAGATGGGTCTTGTGTCTGCCCTGGGATAATTCTCAGCCTTATGGATTGCTCTAGTTCATCTCTGTTGCTATGATAAAAAAAAAATCTTGATAAGATGCAACATAAAGAAGAAATGTTGCTTGGGTCATTGTTCCATTGCTGTGAAGAGACACCATTGCTACAGCAAAAAGAAAGTGTATATTTGGGAGCTTGCTTAGTTTCTGAGGTGAGTCCATGATCATCATATCGAGGGGCACATGATCCTCATGGTAGAGAACCTAGTGGCACACAGGCTGTCATGGTGCTGGAGGAGTAGCTGAGAGCTATATCCTGAGCCACTGGCAGCAGCAGGCAGAGAGAGAGTGACATCAGGCCTGGCTAGGCCTTTGAACATCTAGTGACACATCTCCTCCAACAAAGCCACAGCTCCCAATCCTTCCCAGACAGCGTACCAACTGGAGACCAGCATCACTCAAGCCACCCCAGAGGGCTTATATGGCTCACAATGACATCTCCATCATTTTGGAGGCATTAAGGAGAGGACTTAACCCCTTACTCACATTACATTCATAGTCATCAGCAAAGCTAGAATGAACACATCTTTTCTTGTTTGTGCTCAGCTCTCTTTATCATTTTTATATGGTTTAGGACCTCTGTCTAGGGAGTAGTATTACCCACAAAGAGTTGGGCCTTCCAACATCAATTATCAGTTAAAACAATATGCTCCTAGACATGTCTATGGGCCAACCTGATCTAGACAATTCCTCACTGAGACTCTCTTCCCAGGGGATTCTGGGTTGTGTCAAATTGACAGCTAGAACTCACCAGCACACAGGCTGTATGTGTGTGGAGATGGCAATAAGGGCATTTCTGGGACTCCTCTTAGAGAGGAGTGTTGCTATCCTCTGCTTTGATCTCACAGGGATTACAGGAAGAGATGACCTCCATGAAGCCTTCCTTAATAAATACTTTTGGTTGCTATTGACCTAACCTCAAAAGAACATGTCTGGGTGACATATAAACTTTTTTTCCTTGCAGAATATAGAAATATGTAGCTGCTCCATGTGGTAGAGACTGGCAGTTTATATTTATGTTTTGAGTGTGAGCACCAAGAAGTAGGTACTATTTTGGGCAAGTTATGAAAACTCAAGGATGTGGTTTCTCGCTGGCAGATATTTGCCACAAAGTGAAGTGTACTTGGTTATTTTTTTTTTTTACTCTTTGGTCTTTGGGGGGCCTACCACCCAGCTCTCAAATAATCAAATGGAGTCTTATTCTTACTTACAAATGCCTGACCTTAGTGTGGTTTGTTTCTAGACAGCTTATCTCAAATTATCCCATCTACCTTTTGCCTCTGGAGTTTTACCTTTCTTTAGTTCTTATTCCATGCTGGCTGTATAGATGGGTACCTGATGCTTGACATCTTCCTTTCTTTCTTTTGCTCCTTGATCTCTTCTTCCCAGGTTTCTCCTCCTATTTATTCTTTCTGCCTGGCAGTCCCACCTATTTCTCTCTTCTACCTAGCTATTGGCTGTTCAGCACTTGATTAGACCAATCAGGTGTTTTAGACAGGCAATGTAACACAGCTTCACAGAGTTAAACAAATGTAATGTAAAAGAATGCAACACCATCTTCACATCATTAAACAAATGTTCCACAGAATAAACAAATGTGATCTATCTTCAACTAATACTCCATTACAGGGGAGGCTTTTGAAGGTTATACTTAGCCCCCTGGATATTATCTTGTGCTCTGCTTCCGGATGTACAGATACCCAAGAGCTTCTGCTACAGACTCCCTTTGCTATAACAGGGCTGCCCCACCACACCTTCCCTGACAAAAACTAATACCCACTGAAACTGTGATCACAAATCTCAAGTATTTTGATCATGCCAATCAAAAATGTTTAATATTATTTCCTTTCCAGTGGCCATTCTCTCTTCAATTTCCATCCTTGTGACCAGAACCCTAGAACCAAAAAATGCCTTTATTATTGTGGTATGAGCATGCAACTCAACTCTAGTTGATAAATTTATATGTACAACTCTTACAACGTTTCCGAGAAAAGTTTTTCTTTATGATGTAGGGAGGGGAGATAAGAAGACATGTTTCTCTTCCTACCTTGATATGTAGATATAGGTAGACATAATTTTTACAGCTATGACAATCTTCTTGTGACTATGAAGGGCAACTCTAAGGATTAGAACCACTGGCTGGAGATGTACTGATTTTTTTTTTTTTTTTGTCAACTGTACACAAGTCATCTGGGAAGAAAAAATCTCAACTGATACATCAACTCCATCAATCGGCCCATAGTCAAGCCTAAGGCATTTTTTTTAAGATCAGTGTAGGTAGACCTAGCCCACTGATGGCTGCCTTGAGTTCCTGCCCTGATTTCCTTTGATGATAGATTAGGACCAGAGAGTTGTAAGCTGAAATAAACCCTTTTCTCTTATGTGTTTGAGTGTATGTAAGTATGTGAGTGCATGAATGTGAGGTTGAATGTGTATATATGTGTGTTAGTGTGTGAATATGTATATGAGTGTATGAGTACATGAGCATGTGTATTAGAGTGTGTAAATATATATGTGTGTGAGAGTGTGTGAATATGTATGAGTGTGTCAATAGGTGAGTGTATTTGTGAATGAGTATAGGAGTGTAAGTGTGTGTGTGTTTCCAGAGCCAATTAGTTCTGACTAATTAGTGAATGAATGTCTTGACCTAATGATTGAATTTATACATTAATGAGTTTAGAATATTATAGTACTGATGAGAGGCAGTGAAAAATAAGAGATCCTAGGGGTCAGAGAAAGCATGTCCATGAGGGCTGTATTTTGTCCTGTTGACTTCTTATATTTTCTTCCTTCCTTTCTTTTATATATTTTGTCACTAAATGAGAACCCTTGCTACCATACACTAATCTCATGATGTTATACCCAAGAACATGGTGCCAAGTGATTATGGAATGAATATTCTGACACTCTGAGCCAAATAATTCTTCTAATTTCATGGTCAGAGCAGCAAAAGCCTCAAGGCTCTTTTAACAGGCCTTGCTGCTAAACATTTATAAGAGGTTTATGAGCAGCAGATGTTGATACTCTACTTGTTGGCAATGTGGACCCTACAATTCTCTAGAGCTGGAGTGGCAAATGTGGCTCCTGCCAGTACCTCTGCCATTAAGCTAAACTTACACATATCAAGGAGCTGGGTGAAGCCAGTCAGCACCACAGTTGAGGCTTTTTAAAAATTCTAACCACACCTTTTTTAGAAGATAAAAAAGCTGGTGTGGTTAGAAAAATATGGAGATATATAGTGAAGACAGATTCAAATTTAAAAAAACCCTCTAAACAGTTTACAGTGTGTCTAAAAATATGTGTAGGCTTGGGACAGAGAGAAAGTTCTTTAAAAAAGAAATAGTAAAAAAAATAAGCCACATAAAGATGAAAATTACACAGAGTCTGGATACTGTATGTTAGTGTATTGTCTTGGGTTTATTGACTGGAGAGGAAGGAGAAAGAGCTGCTAAGAGACATTTGATTAGAAATGCTGCTGGATTAATCCAACCTATATATTTTGAAAATATGTTGACTTCAAAATTTAAGTCAAAAGATATGATACTTTGGAAAAGTGGTTATGCTTTGTTTCCACAGAAAATGAAAGGATGTGGATTTGTTCTCAGGTAAGAAAAATAAGGTTTAATCAAGGAAGACCCCCTGAAAAATCTCTGATGAGAATGAATGTCCCAGATGATTTAACAGTTCAGAGTACCTTTGTTTCAGTTTTCTCTGAGTTCTATATCTAGAATAGTTTCAAAGCTGCTGACTAAAATGACCCAGCCTCACAGACTACTCCACTCATGACTTACCTATAATTCCATATTTTCTTTGGGTCTCCCAGAAGATTACCAGGGTCCCCAATCAGCAGAAAGTAGTCTAGAGAACTACAACCACATTCCCCCAAAATAGATTATGGATGTTTGTCTTTGTTTAGAGTGTTGGTTACAAGTTGTTATAGACAATGGTCAGAAAAAAAGCTAAACAAAGAAGATTAGATTTGGGGTTTTTGTTTTAAAAAGAAAAAAAGGATGAAATGTGGGCTAATGCCCTTGTACACTGTAAATATTTGTCACTCATATTGTTTTGATAAAATGCTGATTGGTCAGTAGCTAGGCAGGAAGTAGGGGCAGGGCTACAAGACTAGGAGAATTCTGGGAAGAAAAAAGGCAGAGAGAAGATGCCAGTTAGACACAGAGGAAACAAGATGAGAATGTTGGACTGAGAAAATTAACTAAGTCATGTGGCTAAATGTAGATAAAAATTATGGGCTAATTTAAGTGTAAGGATTAGTAATATGCTTAATCTGCCAACCCAGCATTTACTATACTATTAAGCCTCCAACTCAATTATTTGGGAAGTGGCTGGCAGGTATTTGAGAATTTCTGGCTGGGACCGAAACCTCCGACTACACAGCCCATTTTGGGTGGTGTCATACCTGGGCTGGTGGTCCTGGGTTCAATAAGAAAGCAGGCTGAGCAAGTCATAAGCAAGTCAATAAGCAGTAACCTTCCCTGGCCTCGCACCTACGCCTGTCTCTGGGTTCCTGCCCTGTTTGAGTTCCTGTCCTAGCTTCCTTCAGTGATAGACTATGCTGTGCAAGCATAAGCCAAATAAATCCTTTCCTCCCTACCTTGCTTTGGTCATGGTGTTTCATCACAGTAATAGTAACTTAACTAAGACCTCTTTTTATGTGTGGATGTCTTGGTCCAGTCTTTGTTGCTGTCAGTAAATCCTTGAAACTCAGCATAGTGGCACATGACTTTAATCTCCACACTAGGGAGGCATTTCTTCAACTGAAGTATCTTCTCAGGTGACTGACTCTAGGTTGTGGCAAGTTGGCAATAAAAACTAACCTGGGTGATATGTGTCTGCCTGTTGCTCTTTTGATCTTTTCTACCACAAGGATTTTGTGCTCTGGGTTTGGGGAGGAAATCCTCTTATAGCTGTCTTGAATATGAAGACACACAGAAATAGCAGCGGTCTTCCCTTGGGGGATGGCAGGCTGCCTAAGTGTGACTTTAGTGGTTCTATGGCCTTTATGAGCTATGGATCACTCAGCACTTCCCTGTTTGTTTTTTGGAGGGTGAGGCTATCCTAAGAGGTGATGAGAGGATCTGCCTTTTTGTGCTGGCTGCTGGCATTCCTGACTTCTCTGGGGGCTTCCCTTTAAACACTTGATCCACAATGCTCTCACCCCTCCCTCTAAGCTTTTGATGCTGACCCGAAGGAATGTGTAAGTTGATTTAAAGCTTATATAGGTTTTATTTCCAAGAGAAACTGGGCGAGGGTGGCCTGAGTTTTGCCTCAGTGATCTGAAAAATCAAATCTAGACAGCTGACAGATTTCCTCTCGTGTGAGTACAGACAATGACTAAACATGTTGCAGAATTAAATGTCAGGAATGATTTGAAAATCAAGAATCTTCTGGGTCAATTGATGGGCTTAAGCTTGAGATCTAGTTTCCCTGAAACAATTCATTTTTCTCTGATAGAAGAAACAAAAACATGCCGATATTCTATTATCATTCAATTAGTCAACTCATTATTGTTTTAAAAGCAGTCTTGCACCATAGCATAGCCTGGCTCCAAACTCATGATCCTTGGCTTTCCCTCAGAGTACTGGGATTGCAGGCATGTACCACCGTGTCTAATTTGTATGACATTTTAAATGTAATTTAATGTGGGTTTAATTTAATGTGGGTTTACTGAGCACTGAGGGTCTGAAGTTAAAGTTCAGGTCTAATTTGAATCTCCAAAGTTTTAAATAGAATACTTTTTATTTATTCTTTAACAATTTCAAGCATATAAACAATGTATCTTTATTGTAGCAACCTCCAACTCTCCCCTCATAGTTCCTGAAGGTCCTCCTACATGTCCCTCATCCTGCTTTATGTATTCTCTCTCTCCTCTCTTTAAAAAAATATTTAATCCAATTAGTGCTTCCCGTTGGAATGTTTGCTTAATCTTGTGCAGGTAACCATAGCTTCATAGTTGCATTGAGCTCATGGATGTAGTGCCCATGTCATGTACAGAAGACATTTCATAACATTTCCCAACTTCTAGTCACATATTCCTGCTCCTTTATTATCAATGTCCCGTTTTGGTATAAATACTCAACAGTTGCTTATTGTTAGCATCTTGACCAGTTATGAGTCTCTGCAGTACTTGCTGATCCTAGCAGCTTCTGGCTACAGCTGAGGACATTCACTAAGTTATGGACATACACATAAATATTTAGAAGGCAGTGTGACCACATATCTATTTAGAAATACAATAGTAGTAGGTTTCCCTCTAGGACCTTGGACCAGACTTACAGTACCAGGCATGCATTCTTTCCTTCGGAACAGACCTTAAATTCAGTTCAAAGGTGGTTGATTAGTGACCCCTAGTATAACAGCCATGCCGTTATTGCTCCAGTGAGCACATCTTGCCTGGCTGGTTGGTATTGTACCATGCAGGGTTCACCACTGGGTAAGACTACTGATGTTTTCCCTGTGCCGTTTATCTGTGTAGCACCTTCTGGCACTATGAAAGCTAGCCAGTGGGGGTGAAGTGTTCAAGTCAGTTTCACTTTGATTTTTCCATGTCCTATAAATAGTGTGCTATGCCTAAAGCAACAGGGTCTAATCATTTAATTCTGGGGGCAACCATGAGCAATGGCAATAGCCCGTGTCGTTTTGAGGGGCCCTGGAAAAGTTTGAATTTCTGACTGCTATTGATTAGTAGTTTACTAAGCAATGAAAATGTTTTGGGCATTATGCCAGACACTTCACAAATATTCATATTTCTAGTTTATAGTTTGATTGAAACTTTGAAAAAGTGTCCATTGTTGAAAGTCTAAGAGAATATAAAGCAGGGACTGATGGAGTTCTTTCTATGCCTTAACTGTGTTCTTTCTAGGGCAACCATCGAACTTTTGTGAGAATGTGTGACACTTCTGCTGCCCAATATGGCAGACATATAAAGAGGCTAGTGAGCACTTGAAATGAAAATAGTATCTTTGAGGAGCTAATTTCATTTTAATGTAATTAGCCATAGATGGGTGTGGTGGTATATTTAACATAAATAGCCTGAAATATCAGAGAGACAGGGAACAAACCACAGCGAATTCTCACCCAGCCAGCTCCTCAGGCCGAACAGGGTAGGGCTTTTCTTCACCAGTCCTCAGACTGATTGGGCAAGCAGACCATGGGAAGAACATCTGCCTTCTCCTCCTTGAATTTCTTTCCCCCCATCCAGATATTTTACTTCTGGGTTCAAATTTCCTAGTGCTAGGACCAAAGGTGGGTGCCACCGCTGCCTGGCTCTGTATGACCTTGAAGGTACACAGACCCAGAGAATCTCTGTGTCCCAAGTTATGGGCCACCACTCTCTGACCTTCATTACTTGGCTCTGTTCTCTGATACTGCAGACTATTTTTATTTAATATATACTATATCACCACAGAAGGGTACTAGCTGCCATAGTGGACTGCACAGAACATGCCGAGGCCTGGTTCATAGATGATCTGACTATGGCGATCTCACTTTGAGGCACATTTTTGAAGCAAAGACAGGACAGGTGGAGCAGCCGGAGAAAAATGAAACATTGTATCTATGTCAAAGCCACTTAAAGTGCATAATTTAACGGGAGAGAGACCTCAAAGGTAGGTGTTAGGTTGGTAAAACTTCTTCAGAAAAACCTTTATTGTCCGTTTCACTGAGATTACCAATATGCCGGCAAATACTGCCTGCAGAGGACAGCAATTGGAATAATGGCCAAGTGTGTAGAGCGCTGCCTTGCTGGAGTCACTCTTGTCGTTCTTTAGGTAGCTTGCCACCTGGAGACTGTCAGCGCCCTCAGTGGTACAAAGGAAAGGAGTGTGTACATAGTGAAGCTAGTCCAACAGCCTTTTTTCATACTTGAAATAAGCTAAGAAAACAGAGTAAAGAAAAAAATGTCAGGGGTAGTTTCCAGACAGTGAGGCAGGGGATCAAGGGATCGTGAACAGTGAGAAGCCCCACAGCTGAGGCCTTGGAGGTTGTTATTTTTCAGAGTTGAAGGACTCCAGACCTGTTGGGGGTTAGATGAAGTAAAAGTCTGATGATGTTAAGGATGGAGAGGGGCACTGCAACCAAGCTACGTAACGTGTGGATTCTGAACTTACCAAGGATAATGACAAAGAGTGAAAACGAGCAAGTTAAACCTGAGCAAGAAGGGATCCTGCTTTAGAATCTGCTTTTCTGTGACATTTGGTGGCAGCCCTCCCCATGGACATATGGTACTAGAGCACTCTTTGGCTTAGCAGAGCCCTAGGATTCCATACTTGCATAGTCAACCCCGTACTTAGTTCCTTTAGACAAGCCCTCACAGACACACTCAGAGGCGTGCCTCACCAATTTTCTAGGTGCTTTGGAGTCCAGGCTAGTTGACAAGCTAAAATGCCCACAGGAAACACTATTCTCAGGCTGCTGACTGGGCCAGCATCCAAGTCTACTGCAGTGGCATTCTGAAACAGAATTTTAGGAAGTCAGGAAACTTAAATTTAAACCCAGATATTTAGGTCATTATAAAGAGGTACATGTGTTATTTTCTAAAGTTACATTTTTATTTAAGCTTGCTCACTTATTTCATAGTTATCTTGCTTGGAGACCCACAAACATTAGGAGCCCAAGGAATAAGCGTGTTAGAAAGGTCGTCTTCCATGAGCCTTGAGCTACTTCCTCAATGCCTACTGAATTTCTGGGCTCATTACTTGTTTGGTCATCTGTCTTTTCTGACAAAGAAGAAGTGGGAGAGAGGCGTAAACATATTTTGGGGAATTCTAGCATCAGTGACATTTGACAAGGAGACATCACTCACTAGACATGTCCTGCTGTGTGATGATAGGTAAAGAGAGATGGCAGAGAGGGTGAAGCAACCTCACCGAGGAACACCTGGAAAATTACAGAGGGAACTGTGCAACAGTGCACCTTTCTCTTCCAGTCAATTAAAAGTGGCAAACCAAAAATTCTACTGCTCAAGATTGAGCCATTATCTTCACGCTAAGTAATGGGTAAGGTTTTTTTTTTCTTCCTTTATTTTGTTTTGTCTTCTTCAAACGAGTGGTCTAACCAAGACCAAAGGTGAAGTCCAGCAAAAAAAATAATGTGAATTAATTTATTTAAAAAAAGAAAGAAAAAAGAAAGGTGGTGGAAGTACAACTAAAATAGTTTTAAAAAAATAGGGGAAATGTTTAAATAGTTTTAAAAAAAATAGGGAAATAAGGAGTGCAGCTTATTTTTTTTCCCTGCGAAATCACTTCTGGCATCAATAGACCATACTCCAATAGGGCAAATATGGTGCAAGGCCTTTACATGGGCTTGTAGTTAATCAACTGATCACAACCATCCACTCACAAAGCAAATGTGGGTGACAGCTTGATCACCAAAGTCAATTCCTAACTCTTAGACCTCGGGTTCCTTCAGGTTCCTTTTCTTTTGAAGACTGTCTTGACTGAATTCTTTATGATATATTTCTACCAAACTGACCTGGCTCATTTTGATCCTATGTAGTATAACACTGCGTACAAGTTTATATCCGCAGAAGATTATGAAACGTAATATTCTCATATATAAACAAAGTCTGCCTGCAAAAAAAAAAAAAAAAAAAAAAAAAAAAAAAAAAAAAAAAAAAAAAAAAAAAAAAAAAAAAAAAAAAAAAAAAAAAAAAAAAAAAAAAAAAAAAAAAAAAAAAAAAAAAAAAAAAAAAAAAAAAAGCTGTTATTGTTCCACATTTCTTTCTGTTATTTCTTCCATTGCGTTAAAGGCAGAAGCAGGCTGGATTCTGCAGCCCCAGCGCCTGATTACAGCCTGAAGGCTAGACTTGAGTGTCAAGGAGGACCAAAAGGCCCGGGAAGGGGCGGGAAACGTGGGGTGGGGGCCGGGGGGACTACAGGACAGGAAGGTAGGGCTGGCCAAGATGCTTGGGGGAAATCAGGGATGCATGCTAGAACACTATTTTCTTTTCTTTTTAAATGAGAACTTACTAGGTACTGTTTTGATCTGACAGATTCTTGAGACCAACGAAGTCTCTGCTCTCATTGAGCTTAATAATGGTGCGGGAAGCAAGGTAACACAAGCATAAACACACACATCACACTCACATGTATCTGTGGAGTGGAAACAAGCATGCTATTTATAAAACCGAGGCAGAGCAAGAGAACAGGGTTTGAGGGTGGCTGCTATTTGAGGAGACCCCAAAGAAGCCAAAAGCGCAGAGCTCGCGTGGCCGTTCTTTTTCTAATTTTCCAAGCTGCGGGGAGCAAGGTGCGCCCCCAGAAGCCCCGCCCCTCTCTCCCGATAGGCCGCAAGGTGCCATCTCCAGAGATGCCCCGCCCACCTACCCGCCCAGAGGTGGGGCTTCGAGCCCGCGCTCGGAAAGCGCGCGCACAGACCTCCCGGCATGCTTCTCGTCTTCTCCTGGCGTGGCTCAGACCAGCGCCTGGCATCCTGGGAACTGTAGTTTGCTGCCGTCGCCCCGCGTCAGGGGTGGCGGTAAAAGCAGCTAGGTCGGGCTCCATTTCTAGCACATGACTAGCAGCCCTACGGTGGGGTGAGGGTAGGGTCATCGCGACAGCCAGCAGGCCAGCGTCCCGGCCTCTGTCGGCGCGCGCCGCTCCTCAGCGCCGCCCCCGCGCCGCGGCCACCTCGCGCTCCGGGCGTCACGGAGCGAGCGCTCCTCCCTCTCCGTCCCCTCCCGCTCGATTCGCCGCCGCCGCCGCAAGAGCAGCCGCCGCCGGAGCCGCGCGCAGCCATGGCCGAGAACCCTGGCTTGGAGAACCACCGCATCAAGAGCTTCAAGAACAAGGGCCGCGATGTGGAGGCGAGTGTGCTCCGTGTCTGGCCGGGGCAGGGCGGCCTGGGAGAGCAGGGGAGGGGCGGGGGCCTGTGGCTGCTGCCTCTCGCCGGCTGGCGGTCAGTCGGAGTTGGCCGCCGCCTCGGCGCGCCGCGGCCCGGGCTGTAGCCGTCTTCTGAGCGGCTAGCGCGGGCACCGGGGACCGCGAGGCGCTCGGCCCCGCCGCGAGGGCGCGGCCTGCTGTCGGAGGGAAAGGGATGTGGAGCCGAGGCGGGGTCCGCGGGCCGCGCGGGAGGACGGACCGGGATGCTGCCGCCCAGCGTGCTGATCGCACCGCCGCCGGGGCCCGGCCGCCGCTCGCGTCCGCAGCCGGTGCAGCCTCCCGCACTGCCGCACATGGAGCCACCATCCCCGCGCCTACCTTGTGCGAGCCGGGCCCAGGCGGGCGGTGGCAGCCCTCAGAGGGGGGTGGGGACCAGCCGGGTAACTGACTTGTTTGAGGGTGGTGGATGGGGGGAGGGTAGGATGCGCCAAGACCATTTTCTTATATTCTAGTGCTGTCCTTTGGACCAGTCTTTCCGAGCTGTTGCAGCTCATACCCCCGTGACTCCTGGCATTTGGAGCGAGCTAAAGGTGGACAATAGTTTACCATCCATTGTGTTAAAAGCTTTGGGAGGGAGGTTATGCAGATCTCTGATCTTGGGTTCTATTTTTTTTTTTTTTTTTAAAGCTCATCTTGGAGTGGGAGTGTGAATAGTAGGAAAATAATTTCTTTGACCCGTTTTTGCGGAAATAAATTGGATACATAGATTCCTACGTCCTTGTGTATACCACATGCCACCAGGCTGGTAGATTTTCCAAGTGGTTGCAAAACTGTAAACATTCATTGTGGTCACTCAGTTCGCTGCTACTCAGCATGTTGCCATTGTCTCATTAAGGTGACATTAGCAGCTACGGTTTGCAAACTCCCGCTTATTGAGGTAGCGCTAGAGGTCTCTTTGCTCCTACTAAAACCAATGAAGTGCAATAGCACCAACTTCACTGGGACTCGATCTCTGGATTTGATGGGGGAAATAGTTTTAAGCCCATACCCTCTTCTCTATTCTAATAGGTAATATGATTTGTATGGCCCTGTAATTTTTGATAAGAGGCTAGTGAATACAGGGTTTGGTTTAGTAGAGAAACAGATGAAGCTGGGGCTTTTCTCAGAGCTATAAAATTAGGTGTGAATTAGGTGAAAAAACCTGGGGGAATATCTGTGGAATTCCCATTTGAGTGAGAAGACTGCAGGCCCTCCGTCTGTCTTGATCACATTTAAGTTTCCTTTTTGAGAACTACTTCCAAACAAAAGTGAAACCTAGCAACTGGAACAGCCACCAGTGTCTGCTTTTTAATTAGACTTAGTTTTGATCCTTTTCCACAAGTAATTTTTCAGAGAGAGAGAGAGAGAGAGAGAGAGAGAGAGAGAGAGAGAGAGAGAGAGAGAGAGAGAGAGAGAGATCCACCAATAATCTCTCACCTTTTTTCTTTCTTTTTACTTTTTGAGATACGGACTTTGCAGGGCAGGCTGGTCAAGCACACAAAATAATCCTCCTGCCTTAGGCTCCCAGTGCTGGGATTATAAGCATGGGCCACCACAACTAGTCCCACCTTAATTTTTCCAGAGGCTGTTTTTTTTATTGCTGTAAGCAAGACTTGGATACTTTGTAGATGCTCATATTGCTTGTATATTCTTTCCTCTTCTGGTGTAAGTTTTTGTCATGATTCATTTCTAGTATGGTGTCCTGTTTGTTTAATGATACCTAGTAAGGACTTTAGCATGGAATAGATCCACAACAGATACTTGATGCCCATCAGAAGGTAACCAGTGGCTTGTGAAGACAGTATAGTTGCTAAGCCATTCTGCCTGATATTGTTCACATTACGTTTCCAAGGATATGTTAGTATAACTAAGACATGAAATAGCAAGCATTCAAATGGTAGTTTTTTGTGTCATAGGCATTATGCTCTACCAAGAGCTTGCTACCTCATTTAATTCTTATGCATTAGGCATGGCATTGTCCTCATTTTACTAGAGAAAAAAGTACTTTGACACAGAATGCCAGCATTTATGTGCTGGTCATGTTGAGCATTTATTTGCTACATGACTATTAGGTGCCTGTAATGCTTCGCTTTGCTCATATAAAAAAGACCTAAGATTCAGTCTGTGCCTTGGGCTTACAGTCAGTGCTTGAGAAAACTACACTGGACCAGGGAAGTTGGCTGCCAAACCACAAAGAGATCTGATTGATTCCTAATAGATGAATGGGACTGAACTCACCCTGAAGAGTCTGGTGCACATGGCAGCAATTCCAGGGAAGCAGGAAGTTAAGGAGTTCGAGGTTATCCTGGGCTCCATGACACCCACCCTACCTGAAAAACTAAGGGAATGAATGAAGTGAAGGGTAACTACAGATGGGGAAGGGCAGGAGAGGGGAGGCATTTGGAATTTTAGAAGTACTAATTGAAAAGTCCCAATTTATGCAGTCATCTGCTAACAAGGAAAATAAGACAACATTATGTGAGGTGTTGTGAGTGAGTGGACAGAGGCTTGTAGAGAGAAACCATCTTGCAGACGTTCTGTCAAGAGTGACTTTGTAAGAGGGCTTTGGAGAGACAGAATGAGGTGGTGGATCATATAGGAAATACGTATCAAACTTGAGGTGAGCTGATGAGAAATTAGTGAATAAAATCACAGGTGAAAAAGAGGTGTGAGTACATTAGGGAGTGAACCTGAGACTTCTCTCTGGCCTCTGTTGGTCTGAGAATACATAGGCCAGATGTGTGCCTTGGAAGATTTTGCTTAGTAGGGAGATCTAAGAAATTTATTCAGCACACAGAGAGAAATAGTGTCTTGATGAGAGGTATTGATGGCAATATATAGTGTTACTGTGGTGGAATAGTGTAATCTTGTCTGTAAGAAGGGATTTCCAATAATTGAGACTGGACATATTGTTGTGACCTGAAATGAGGTCTTGATGGTCCTCCTTGTCTTTTTTTCTCTCCCTCCTCTCCCTCAGACTTTCATATAAAGTTCACAAAAGAGGATGGAGGTAGGTCGAGGCTAATTATCATCTTATTAGGGTCTTGAAGCTTGGGCAAGGACAACATTTTCATAGCCAACCTAGAAAGACAATGAAGAGGTTTGAATTTGTATCTCAGTACTAAACATTTTCATATCAAGCATTGACCCTTAATAATAATAATATAGTAATAATAATAATCTTTTTTTTTAAAGAAAGTTTTCCTTTTTTCTCAAATATAGAAGGGTGTGCAAAACAAATAATTCTGCTTAGTGAATGCTTCTAAAACATCTATCAGGCAACTGGAACCTTTGTTAACCTTGTTTATGCACATCTCATAGCTGTGACTTTTGATTTTATTTATTTATTTAGTGCATGTGCCACAGCATACTTGTGGAAATCAGAGTACAGCTTGAAGGAGTTGATTCTTTTCTTCCATGGGTAGGGATCAAACTTCGGTTGCCAGGCTTGGTGGCAAGCATCTTTCCCACTAAGCTGTCTAGATGGCATGAATATGACTTTTTGTCAGTCATTAATAGTAACAAATTAAGAAACTGGTGGTTTGAATGAGGGTCATATGTTTACACGGTTGCTCCTCAGTTTTTGGAGCTGTTTAGGAAGGATTAGGAGGTGTTGGCTTGTTGGAGGAGGTGTGTCACCCGAGGTGGACTTGGCAGTTTCAGAAGCCCACACCAGTTCTAGTTGCACTTTCTTCTTTTCCCCTTTCGAATCAGAGGTGAGTTCTTAGCTACTGTTACAGTGCCATAAGCAAGCCCCCAATTAAAAGCTTTTATAAATTACTTTGCTCTTGATGTCTCCTCACAGCAATAGAACAGTAACTAAGACAGAAACCTTAATACTTACAAATGATGTTATTTACTTCATATAGATTGTTTATTTGATCATAACCATAGTATTACAAATCCTATTTGCTGTGGAAGAAACTTGAGGCTTACAACTCTCCAGCAGCCTTAAGTCACAGCATGACAAGGGACTGAGCCTGGACTGTTTCAGAACACTGTGACTCTAAGTCAGAAAAACTTTGCTCACTCTGCCTTCCTCCATTGTGGAAACTATGGCTTTACCTAAGTGAAGCATGCCTGAAAGTTAGTAAGCCAGGAAAGCAGTGGAGAAATGTTGACTGTATCATAAAATTTCTATTTTGGTGCTTTAAAACTTTGCCAATAAATCATATACAGTTTATCACTGAATTTGTTTGCCTTTTTTTCATTCTTATTACCAGGGAGTTTGTTTTACCATGGAAAGGATAACCCAGACTCTTGGGTTAACAAACAGTCATTTATACTTTAGATTCTGTACCAAGTATAAGATACATTTTTCATTTGCAAATTTAATTAGCAGTTCCAAAGTTGTTTCTCTGTAGACATTCTATTGGTAAGTAATTCTCTGTGACTTTGTACAGGCAATTCTATAATATACCACTGGGTATCTTTGGAGTTGGGCTCTTACTCAGACTCCTTCATCTACCTCTAGAATCAATAAGACTGAACAGACCCTTCAGGAGGTCCCCATAAGGTGTTTGCTGACTGACCTGTGTTCTGTACTATTGTTTGCTATTTTCTAGTGCTTTTCGTAGTGAATTTATAGAGTGTCATGATGTTCAGCAATCCAGTCTAAGTGTATGCAGTTTCGAAGTATGTGAGCTCTATCTAGATGTCACTGTGTCACTGGTCATTTAAAGTTTCATACATACTGTTTGAGAAAATGGACTAGATAATAAACTTCTTAAAACTTTGTATTTAGGGACGAAAGATACAATATTATTGTAAAATCTGTTTTTGTGTTTAAAAATTTTGAAAAGGTGGTGTATATACATGTGTGTGTCTGTGTGTGTATGGCTATGTGCTCCTAATTGCAGATACCCTCAGAATCCTTAAGAGTGCGCTAGATGCCCTGGAGTTAAGCGTTAAAGGTCCTTGTAGCTGCCTCCCATGGGTGCTGGAAACTGAACTCTCATCTTTTGCCAGAACAGTAAGTGCTCTTAACTAGGGAGCCAGCTCTCCAGGCAGGCTCTTATTGTAAGATATTAATAATTTCTTTTGGATCAAACTTAATTGGTTCTGTTGTAATTTGCTTTTGTAAGGTGAGTAAAGTCATATTTGAATGTGAACTAGAAGAAAGATTTGTACAAAATTCATACTAGTTTGTTTTTACTGGCACATTGATATTTAGCCTTCCTGTATAATAGCAATTGAACAGGGTGTTTCTGATTTACTCATTCTCCTTTTTAGTTCTGTTTAATCACATTCAGTGCCTTGAAGGTGCTTAATTGCTCCAACCTTCCTGATATTTCTTTTTCTTTACTAAATTTGTGGTGTATGATGTTTTTCAGGACTCTCTGTCATATGTCAAGCACCAATTTTCTTGAGTTTCCTCATGGGGAGTATGCATTTCTTAGAGCTTTCCCTCTTGGATTCATTCTGGCTTTGTTAGCTCCACTGCCTATCCATGGAGTGGAGGCATGTATTGGGATGTGTCTCTGAGTCTTCCTCTATGGACACGTTTCCTTGTTTAAACCATCACTTCTCTGCGGTGGGGAGGGGGATGGCGAGAACAGGAGTGAAATCTATTTTAGTCATCTGCTGGAGGGGTTCACACGGACACCTCAGCAGCTTTTCATGCTCAACGAGTGTAAAGCCGTGTTCTGCCTTTGTGTTCTCATTGCCCTAGTTGTGACTAAATTTGAAACCTGAGAGCCTTCTTGGACTCCTTCCTCACCTTCTCCTTCAGTCAGATGCCTGTCAGTGTAGCTTCAGTCTCTGTGGTGTCTGGATTTTAGCCTCGGCTATTTATTCTAACTGCTTCCCTATATGTGAGGCCTTATTGCCTACCTCCTGGCTGCATACAAATTTTCCCCAGTGGTACCTTCTCTTTAGTTCACTAGGTAGTTTTTCCTCTCGCTGCCCCTCCCCCTTCCCCTTTAAGCTCCACAACACTAAACTACTTATACGCTTATACATAATCTGGAATCCATCCTTCCCCTCTTTGCCAGAACTGTTTTTATTCTCAGGGCTATTTTGCTGACTGAAATATCCTTCTCTGCCTTCTGCTGATTGGCTAATTCCTATCTCTTAAATACTTTAGATCAAGGTATTTTTTTTTTTTTTTTTTGCTCCTGAGAGAATTTGCTTGTATCTTTGTTACTGTAGTAGTGATAATCTATTGAATTGTGTTTTGTCTGATCTCCCAGCTGGATTGTGAGGTTCTTGCAGGCACTCACTCTCAATCTTCATTGTCTACTATATAATATGGTTGGAACAAAGCCAGAGTAAAGCAGTCTGATGACTCCAGCCATTCTAGATACCACTGGCACAGTCATTTTCCCCAAGTGTGAGCATGTATGTATATATATTTAGTTTTATGCATACGGGTCTGTGTACCAAGTGCATGCATGGTGCCCTAAGATCCAGAGGAGGGTGTTAGATCCTCTGAAACTGGAGTTTGTAAACTGTTGTAGACTGACATGTGGGTGCTGGGAGTAAACCAGGTTCTTTGCAAGAGCATCAAGTGCTCTTGACCATTGAGCAGTCTCAGCAGCCCTGCAAAATATATGTGCATGTGTTTGTATGGTCTTAAGTTTTTTTTGTTGTTGTTTTTACATACAAAGACCAGCCTGATCCCTTACTGCATAGATGGTCTTAAATAATCCATTCAAGAAAGGTCACTTAGTGAAACCTAATAAAGCCTGTCCTCTGGGTGCTGCTGGAACCAGCAGCTCCTGCTAGCACATGTTGAGCCTGTATTTCCCCATCGCACCTTGGTGATTTGAGAAGACAGCCAGAATGAGAACCCTGGTGGAACTCCCACAAGTGACTGACTCTAGAGCTGCTAGTGACCATCTTGCCTTCAGACTGCCAACAAGGGAAAGGCACACTACTTTAATGAACTGAGATTTTTAATTCTTTATCCTCTTTCTCTTCTACTTTGAAAATAAAATTAAACATTTTAGTATGACTGATAAATTGTTAGGAAATTAAGGTATATACTTAATAGATTAAGCCTTCTGATATTGGCTTATCTTACACTTTGCATAAAGTTTTCAAGGTCCTTTAATATTGTAACATGCATTAAAATTTTCCTTTATCATTCTATTGTATGTATATTCTGCATTCTTTAATATCCTCGTGACCCCTGGGGGTTGAACAACCCTTTTACAGGCATTAACTAAAGGCATCAGAAAATGCAGATATTTACATTATAACTTGTAGAAGAAGAGAAATAATACAAAGTAGCAGTGAAAATAATTTTATTGTCGGGGGTCAAAAGGGTCTCAGCATTAGGGAAGTTAAGAACCATTGGTCTATTCATTCTGTCAGTGAATACTTGGTTTACTTCCTACATTTTGGCTGTTGTCTGCTCACCATTTTATTTATTTTGACCATTTTTGTTTTAAGTAGGATTCTCATGTATCTAGCCAGGTTGGCCCTAAACACATATACCCAAGGATAACCTTGAACTCCTGATACTCCTGCATGTATCACTGTGTCCAGTTTATTTAGTGGTGGGGATCAAACCCCGGGGCTTTTAACATACTGAGCAAGTTCTCTACTGACTGAGCTAGTCCTCGGCCTTACTGGTTTTGTTTTTGAAACAAAGTTTTGCTGCATAGCCCAGGCTGACCTAGAACTTTCATTGATGCTCCTGCCTCCTGCTAGTATTACAAGTGTGTACACCTTTGTGCTTTCCACCACAAGTCATTAATTTGTTGGGGAAAAATAAATAAAAGTCAATGTTCTTACCTTGTGTTTCACCATGGGAAATTGTCATTGTTGCAGTTCAAAATAACCAAGTGTCAGCAGTTTCATGTGCCTGAGCTTAATAGAAGGTCTTGACGCAGGTTTTGTGTGGTGTAGTTGCATATGTTCCTCAGGATTTTCAAGTAAGCTGGAAGTTAAAGGGTTGGTCAGCTTCCGATCAAGTTTGTGACACTATGTAGCTAAGGTTGGCCTTGAACTTCTTATTTCCTGCTCATTTCCTGTGTGTAGGATTACAGGTGTGTTTTATCAGTACTCCTAGTTTAGCTTTTTTTTAGTTAAAAATTTAATTGATGCTATGTTTTTTAGAATATATGCTGATAATGATATTTGATATGGGTTTATATGATAAAGAAAAGTTTCATGTCATAAATACAAAAGTTACTATGCTTGCTAAATGAATTTTAGTTCTTTGGTGAGTTGTGGCATACTGAGCAACACTTGAAGGAGAAGAAAGTAACTTGAACTTTTACTATCAAGTTAAGAAGTTACAAAGTGTATTTCTAGGAAGCCTGGCTTCAGAGTCTCTGCTATTGTCTTGCATAACTGACACCATTTCTAAAGCTACTTTATTTTGCTAGTACAAGGTTTGGCTGCAACATCACTTCCAGGTTTGTTCTTTTATCCTGAAGGGAAAGGGACAGTAAAATTGCAAGACTGATGTACCTGTCATTTCTCTGGTTTTGCCATAGTCTCTCCGTGAGTGATTAAAAAGATGAAAGATTGTTTTATTTATTTATTTATTTTTAATCTGGAGAGTTTCAGTCAAATACTGATCAAGCGTTTAGTGCACAGCTTGTCAGGATGTAACAGTGGTCATTTGCAAATGATGTTAGAGAAGAGAAAGGTAATGACTGAACTGTCAGACTTTCTGGGTCATAAAACTCTTTATCTACCGATTTTTCTTTTCTTTGGAATGCCATGTTTTTAAAATTATATTATACTGTCCTCTGTCCTCTTAGTTTTTTTTGTTTTTGAGAATATCTGTTATGTGTATGAATATTAGAGTTTCCTTTTTATAAATAATGCTCCCAGCTTCTTAGAAAAGTTAAAATTGGATATTTTTATTCTCACATCTGTGAAGTTTTTGTTCTGCATCACGTTTGAGGGGGGGGCCTCAATTTATTTAATCTGATATTGTTAGCATGTTTTCCCTTTTTTCTTTTTATTTGATTCATAGACCCTAGTGACTATAAACAGATTTAATAACATTTAATGCTTTCCTGTGTTCCAGGCAGAGATTGGGCCTAAAGTTTATAAATGTGAGAGACTGGAGAGATGGTCAATGGTAAGGAGCACTGGCTGCCCTTCCAGAGGACCAGGGTATGATTCTTTGCACTCTTGTGACTGCTCACAGCCTTTTCTTTGTCACTCCAGTTCTAGGGAATTCGGTGCCCTCTTCTGGTTCCAACAGGCACTACAGTCATACAGGCAAAACACTCATACACATAAAATAAAAACTAGTTTTTAAAAAGATTCCATGAAAAATTTTTTTGATGTAGGGAGTTTTAAGTACACTTATGCATAGTACTTCAGTGTCTTGTTCTAATTTACCTGTACATAATTTGTAGCATGCTGGTGGAGTATAGAGAAAGGCTATGCTTGACTATACCTGAGGAAATGAAGTAGATTACAGGAAGGTTGTACTTGAAGCAGTTCTGGAAGGACAGACAGCCTTAAAGGTCTAACATTTGCAAAGAGTTGAAACAGTGGTGTTCCATTTATTATACCTTTTTGGTGATAGTGCTTTGATTGGCCTTTAGAGGCTGCTTTTTTGTTGTTTGATAGCTCTTGGATTTCTATTTTGTGTTTTGAGAAGAGGGTCTTAGGTTGCTTTGGCTAAACATGTGTTTACCACCACAACCAGCCTTCTTGGTGGGAATTTTTGAAATCTGAATGTGCTTGTCTCTTTTGCTTAAAGTGCCTTACCTTTTTCTGGCTAACACAATTAGACCAATAACGTTCTGTTCCTTGTGTTGGTTTATTTCATTTTAAGAAAATTGAAAAGCTTTATTTGGGGGTAGTGTGTTTGTGTTTGTTTGCACATCATAGTTGAAAATACTGCAGTGTTAAATGCATTGTGTACACCTGACCTAGTGAATACCACTGGGCAGCAATAAGGCACATGAAAAGATAGTCTATAAGAATCTGCTCTCTTTTCACGATAGAGGGTCCTGGGATTGATCTTAGGTTGCCAGCTTAGTGACAAATGTTTTTACCAGTTCAATTACCAGGACCTCTGGTAAATAAATGAATGTAGTTTTTAAAAAAGATGATAGTGTTGATGATGCCTTTAGTAATAGCAAAGGAAACAGAGCCAGGAAAGGAAGGAATCCCTAGAATATACCAATACAAGGACTTAGGGAAAATGTAGTTGAAGAATGGGTTTGTTGGAAACTTAGCTGTAATTCAGAGATTCAGAACTTTAGGGGAAAATAGTACCTTGGCAGGGAGTAGTTGGAAGTCCACTGTCTTGGAGGAGTCTGATCATTAGAAATGTAAGCCATTTGTTTGGCATTTATGAGAAATGGAAAACTGAGAGAGTGATGGTAGTTGGGTGCTGTATGATGCTAGGTAAGGAATGAGCTGGAGTTGAGGAAGCTGAACTAGTGTAGTTTGGCCTTGTTCTAAATAATTGGTAGTAATGGAAAGGAACAGCTATAGTCAAGGGGGAAATAGGATTTTTCTCTTCATTTCTTTAGAATGGTAGAATTTACTGCCGGCTAAACTGAAGAAATAAACACAGAAGTGTTTCTTGCTAGAAAAGGAATGGGAGAATCCTTTGGTCAGTAGCAGTTGTAACTGGAGCTTGAAGGAATCAGATCCTAAAGGGGCCTCAGGTGGAAAGGATCTGGACAAATAAACACATGTACATGCCCTGCAGCAGGGGAGCTAACAGGCTACTGAATCTGATGGCTTGCTTTTACTTTCTTTGACAAAGTTATTTCTGGAGCAAGGCTTGTAAACTTTTTCTACACTGGGTGTATAGGTATATAAAATAATAGTCCTAAAGAAATTTTTGTTAAATAAATTTTTTGGTATACATGTAATTTTATCATATGCTTAAAAAAAAGCAATTTGGCATAGTAATGAGGTAGCTCATCAGTGCTGAGAATGACACTCCACATAAATGTGTCACTTAAAATGGCAGAAGTAGATTTAAAGCTATTTAGAAACTGTTGGAAATTCTATACTAATTAATCCTAAACCCCAAATTATTTGATGGATTTTCATGAAACTCAGACTAGCAGTTCATTCCACAATTCTTAATTTAAAAAGTTTACATTTATTTAGTGTGTGTGTGTGTGTGTGTGTGTGTGTGTGTGTGTGTGAGAGAGAGAGAGAGAGAGAGAGAGAGAGAGAGAGAGAGAGAGAGAGAGAGAAAATGTATGTAGGCAGAGGACAGCTTATACAAGTAACTCTTATCTCTCCATCATGTGGGTCCTGGGATTGGACTCAGTGGTCAGGTTTGGCAGTAGATACTTTTACCTAGTGAGTTGTCCTACTGGCCCTCAAACACAATGAATTTTTCTTTTGGATTTAATTTTTCATTATTTTTTTTTATGTGTATGAGTGTTACCTGCATGTATATTTGTGCACCATGTGTGTGCCTGGTGTCTGTGGAGGTCAGAAAAGGGCATTGGATCCCTGGAACTGGAATAATAGATGGTTGTGAGCTGCCATGTGAGTACAGGGTCCTCTGCAAGAGAAACAAGTACCTTTAACCACTGATTCATCCCCTCAGCCCCCCATTATGTTTCTATAGAAGAGCAGAAGACATGTGTAAACATCTAAGTTTATAACATCTAGAAACTGAGCCAGAGGTATTTCAGGCATTTAATATTTCATGGAATGCAGTGCAAATTACCCACTTGTTCTTAACTGAGGCTGTAAGTAAACTCATGATTTTACATGGCTGAGCAAACCTAGAAACACCTTGGACTTATTTGTGGTGATATATTGTATACTTAATAAAAAGTCTGAAATATCAGAGGACAAAGCCAAGCTCTGAAGGTCAGGGAGTAGTGACTCCACACCTTTAATCTCATCACTCAGGAGTCAGAGATCCCTTTGGATCTCTGAGTTCAAATCCTAACAGAGCCAGGTGGTGGTGACACTCACTTTTAATCCTAGCTCTAGGAAAGTTGAACCAGGAAGTGAGATGGTTGGGTGGGGAGAGAGGAGGAAGGAGTTCAGCCTGGTGCTTCCATTTTCAGCTGAGGATGGAGAGGTTTGGGGGTCTGAGGATTCAGGGAGATAGGCCTGAGGAGTTGGCTGGGTAAGAAATGGCTGTGGTCTGATAAACACCTTCAGCAATGTAGCAGGATACAAGATAAACTCAAAGAAATCAGTAGCCCTTCTATACACTAAAGATAGAAGAGCTGAAAAAGAAATAAGGGAAACATTACCCTTCATTTTAGCTGCAAATAGTATTAAATACCTTGGAGTAACTATAACCAAAGAAGTAACAGACCTTTTTGACAAAAATTTTAAATCATTGAAGAAAGAAATTGAAGAGGATATCAGAAAATGGAAAGCTCTCCCATGTTCCTGGATTGGTAGGAT